>JAYJMB010048569.1:0-29961 GCA_036873735.1 Pouteria campechiana
CCGAAAAGATCTCAAGGAGTAGTTGAATCTAATGATAGAAACGAATCCTCAATTTTAGTTCAATCGAGATACAAATGAAATGAAGCCAAGCCGGTGATAGAAAAGCAAAGACGATCACTGGATACGCACCACCACCCTTGTCGAATCAGTTGGGATTTCACGATCAAAAGAGTCAATATATGAAGAAGTGAACAGTGCAAAAATCAGATTAGATGAGAGCATCATGATGGTTTGATTAAAATATTCCCACAAGATATTAACATGCTCATGATTTTCTGTGTTTTAAGCGTAAATATTATGCTAGCGGGCAGACGGCAAATTTCCACCATCCTGATAAAAATTGATGCCCATTTCCCTTATATTCTGCTGCTAGATGATACGCATGCTCTGGTAATTGATTCTAGATGGGTAATCCTCATTTCTCGTGCCAATCCCTTTTAGTGTACCATTTATGTGAATACATGTGCTACATTACTTCAAGACCAAAAGTTTTGAAGACGGTCAAAATTTGTCTTGAGTGTTGCATCTGCCTTTTGAGTTGTACTATCAGTACTAAGATCATATGCACGTGCAATTTGGGCATAAACTTTGCCCATCTACACTGGCATACATGTTATGTTCTACTAAAGCTTGGATAACTGGAGCTCAAATGCAATTAAAGCCAAAGGCAGTTTATTTCATGTTTATTTTTAAGGTAAACGCAAATTAAGCATTTGCTTAGATTGGCTCCTTCACACTCCTACATTACATTTGCTGATTGTCTGACCCGCCCTTTGTGATGTTTAAGAGAAATAGATAGAATGGCGAAGGGCATGTTGTAGTTCTCCACCATCTCCATACGTGATTTGTTTCAAACTTCTCTCTCAGCTCAGCTTTGCTTCCTCAACTCAATTGCCCTTAAATTTTCATTTAAACGATAGAACAGCTACTTAAGACCATTTAAAATAAAAGTTTCTTTTATCCATTTTATCTCTTATCTTAAAATTCTTTTCAACCATATTACGAGCATTCAATGAAAATAAAAAAGGCAGTAGTTTGTAGACAGCTAAGAACACATTGGTTGTTCTAATGTTGTTTGCCAGAAAATAAAAGAGCCACTGATATCAAAGATTTATATGCAGCAACATATAAACATCAAGGGTTTAACAAACAAATTTGAAGAGAAGGGAGGCTCAATATCAAAAGAAGTCCAAGAAAATGCAAAGAAATTCAGGACAGAAAAACCAAATTTGAACCGCATGTCCACAAATTGAAATATATACATATATAAAAACAAGTGAAAAATATGTCGATGTAAAAGCTTACTCCCTACCCAATAAAACTGACAGAGAATACAAAAGTGTGCCTCATTTTCTTCGAACAAAAAAAAACAAATAGACAAAATGAAAATGAAAAGACAAAAGGATACAACATTATACCTCATTTACTATGAACCAAAAAAAAAAGAAAGAAAGAAAAAATGAAAAGAAAAATAAGGATACAGCAGGCTGTTGTGATTCCTATGTAAATTTGTAAAGGAAAATGCTATGCACATATGGAGATTGAGAAAGCACATAAATTAAGAATGGAGGCACTGCAGACATACCAAGCAGTCCATTTTGGTAAACGTAGCTGTGTTGCGGATTCAGCCCCCTCTCATAATCATATTCAAATGCAGATGTATAGGATTTGCCACCAGAGGGTATTCAGAGACACAAAAGTGTATAAAACACGAGTGGTATAAAAGCATTATCAAGTTGTGCTGTGTAGGCCTCCAACATGCCACTTACTGTAACTGCCACTATCAACGACAGCCAGTGCTGCAAATGTACCAAAAGGAATAAGTCAATAAACAAATGACTGTGTCATACATTCAACAATCTGAGAAAGGTATTCTCACAAAATAGAAGAACTCATTGATCTCATGTTTTAACTTGAGCACGCAACCAAAAAGTCGAAGTTCCTAATGGTATTTTTTAAAGATGAACAGTTTAATACAATTTAATAAATGTTGAGTTTAAAGTTTACATAATAAAATTCTTCATAAACAGAACTGCAACTCAAAAGGCTAAAACAAGGAGAAAGTATGAATATACACAAATCCTAATAGCCATGACCTCAATGAATAAAAGTAAGAAATAAAAAACGAAAATCATGGATCTTTTAGAGCTACATAAAATAAGCATTCAGATACCATACTTCCAAGAGAAAAGGTAAATGCATCAATGAAGGAAAATTAAATTTAGAAAGAAAAGAGCAATTCTCAATATCCAGAATCAAACAGCAAAGTGTAGGATTCAGATATCAAACTATACAATTCATCTTAAAATTAGATTCGAAAAGAGATTCAAAGTTTCATAAAATTACACCTAAATCATCAATAAAAAAAGGACGATTTTCTCAAGTTAATTTTTCATTTTATCATAATCATTCTTCATCTAAAGAGAGGACGAACCTGAGAGAGTATAAAACTGGTAGATGCTAGGAGTGGGACAAGAATGGAGCAAGCTGCCAGGACCGCTGTTATGCCTGCTGCAGTACCTTCAATGGTTTTTTCTGGCAAGTGAAAATGCCTTGTATTTAGTGATAGAGAGACAGATCTCAACCCTGAAAGTTTCAGCAATTCAACCTTCTTCAAGAAAAAAAAATGAAAGAAGAAAAATATGGGAAACTTACTCCCAGTTTTGCTCCACCTCAAGACTCCATACTTGTGGCCAACCATTGATGCCTGAACACAAAGCAACCACTGGTTAGCTCCATTTAATGATGAAAGATAGATCTTCCTATTTTACCAAGTACCCTCTAGAACATATGATGAAGTGATTAAATCATTAACTCACCATTCCAATATCAAGCTCATAGTCCATATGTATGCATAATCACACAAGATGAAGTGGCTCTCAGTATGAACAATGACACAATCAAGAGGATACTACAGGACCAATTTTTGTTTTCTCAACATATGATGAAGTGATTAAATCATCAACTCATCATTCCAATATCAAGCTCACAATCCAATATGTTTGCATCAATATATGAAATGACATCAACCAGTGCTATGGTGCACTACATCTCTCACTTTTAAAACTCTTCATTTCGGCCACTGCAATATGGATTTGTTCAAAGACATTGAACTTTGCAGGTCTGAATAAAAAACTTCAAGCCACTCTCACTAATTCCCATTCAAAAGCCACTTTTTGTACTCTATAAATAGTGAAAATTAGAATTTATTAAAAAACCTTCTCTTCGACATTGTTTATACAACCCTTTTCAAATAATAATGTAATGTGGTGCTATTTTCTTTCAGTAAGGATGTAAAAACAGCTCCTTGAGTGCTCACCCCCTCATCAACATTTTCAGACCTTTTGGACTAAATCCTGCCATTTAGTACTCTCTATTAATAAGATTCAAAGTTTAATAATCAACAACATATGAAATTTTTAATTTGAATCCACGAATCTGCTTAATTTCTAAAACCGGTGTAAAGACTTTTTAAGTGGACTTCTTGCCGCTTTGCATTAGAACTATTCATAATTGCATATCAGTTGGTCAGAATCAGGTGATACCCAAATCATGCTAACAATCATTCAATGAACATAAAATTAGCATCATGTAAATTATGCAGTGACATGATCATAATAAGGAATTCCTAAGAGGACAGAAGTTTGAAGAACATCCCTTTCTTGAAAGAGTAGTGCTGTGGCTTTTCACCACTAAAGATGAGTTATTTAGATATTGATTATGTGCAATACGCTGATCAATATGCCAATGCATATACAACCACTTCAGCAAAGAGACATTACTCACCATTGTATCTCCAATTCCTAGACTGAGTATTCCAGCAAAAGGGGCAAGTGGACGATCATTGAAACCAGAAGACATCCATTTTGGAAGAGCACAGCCAAGTAAGAGAGAAAAATGGCTGAATAGAATAAATAATATCAGGAATAAAGGATAAGAGATAACATCAAAATTAAATGATGCCAATTTTCAATAATCAAGGAAATAAAGGGAATATAATACCTGATGATAAGAATATCTGAGTCACGATGATCAGTAAAAGCATTCATGAACTGATGTACGTACTGCCCCAGAGGCCAAATCTTCCAAACCTGCCTATAAATTTGATGGTTACATAAGGTTTGCAGATAGATTCTCATAAAATCAGCAGAAATTGAAGTTAAATGTGTAGTCAATTTTATTATATTTAAAAATCTCTATCTCAGTGGCCCAGTAAATTGAAACCATAAGATCCCCATCATAGATATTTTGGCTGGAGTTGAAATGGCAGAAAGCATTAGCATGTTGCAGCAACTGTAAATATACTCGGCCCTCTGCAAATCATCATACTCATATTGAACCAAAAAAAAAATTCTATGATATTATCTGATGACAAACGGGAGAGAACAAGGCTAATATTTAAGGACAAAAATAGTTTGCACTCTTTTTCCGAGCATGATTTATGTTTTACCATATGTAGGTTGAACCCTAGACCTCAATATGTAGGCAGAAAGCATTAGCATGTTGCAGCAACTGTAAATATACTCGGCCCTCTGCAAATCATCATACTCATATTGAACCAAAAAAAAAATTCTATGATATTATCTGATGACAAACGGGAGAGAACAAGGCTAATATTTAAGGACAAAAATAGTTTGCACTCTTTTTCCGAGCATGATTTATGTTTTACCATATGTAGGTTGAACCCTAGACCTCAATATGGAAATGCACCTCGTTGATTGTTGAACCAACACTTGAATTATTGAAGATCATGGGAGAATCCCTGATACGAGTAATTGAAAGATGAACACTTATCTTTCCCAATGGACTTGATGAAGAAATTGTAACATACAGTAAGTCAAAATCCATAGTTTGCCTACATTACCAATCACCATATTTTTGCATTTTTGTCAAAAAGCCACCAAGAAATCCTTGGAGATCCTTTCAAGACCCAATGGTTTGGCATAGCAAGGCTACTAGCTTTGAGAGATTTAAACCAGGAAGACCTCGTGGCAATGTTAGAGATAAACCATCCCCTTGGTAGTTTTAATACTGGATGATTTTTGAAGTATGCATTTCAGGAAAGATTTTTGCAATTGGACCATTTTGAGGAGTTTAAACATGAATTCTATCATCTTGTACCTACAGTCAGTGTTATATCAATCTCCCGATTTAGGTATATCTAACAATACAACGAGGGGCAAATGAAATATATTAGCCAATCATATTGATGTTACAAAGACCAGTTAGTTGCATATGCAATGCATATAAGATTGAAGATGCTGGTGTGAGATCAATAGAGAAAATCCATATTATTTTATATTTAAAAGGGTTATCTGGATATTTGTCCATGTAACTTCTAAAAGTAGCAAGTATATTGATGGAGATCATGACAGACTTGATGAATGAATAATGATGGGCAGTCTGTACTTGTTTCAGGTATTAGGGTACTCTTTAATACGTGATTTCAAGTATTTGATTTGAGGAATAATTATTAATGGATTTGATTGTAATTTGAATTTTAAGGGATTTTAATTATGATTTCTTGTTTTATGAGACATACAAATAGCATAACTTGTATTAGGGTCTTGGTTTTTGATGAATTGAAAATTATGATTATTGTCTCTGTCTTCTATGGATTCCCCAATTTCTTCTTCTTCTTCTTCTTTTATAACCTGTGATTTCAATTATTTGATTTGAGGAAAAATTATTAATGGATTTGATTGTAATTTGGAGTTTAAGAGATTTTAATTATGATTTCTTGTTTTATGAGACATACAAATAGCATAACTTGTATTAGGGTTTTGGTTGTTGATGAATTGAAGATTATGATTATTGTTCTCTGTCTTCCATGCATTCCCTGATTTCTTCTTTTTTTCTCTAATCCTTTCATCCCTCTTCACCTGTGAGAATCTTCCACTTCCTTCCCTACTGTCCTGCATCATTTTTATTTTTATTTTTGCAATTTTAAGCTCAATGATTTTGTTGACAAAGTCAACTACCTTCCCTTCCAAGCTAGCTACATGAATTTAATTTTCTAAAGCAAGAAATTACAATTATAGAATCAAATAAAATGAAGAAAAGCAAAACATAGAAAGTTTTGGTAATGCATTTGAAAATTTAAAAAGAAACTATGTTATATTTAAAAAATACTAACTTGAAATTCTGAATTAAAAATAAATCAATTCAAAATAATCTAAAAGTAGAACCAACATATAATAAAATAAGAAAAAGTAGGCTTAGTGGTTTGGTTATGTGCAACGAATATGAAAAACTGTGCCAATTAGAAGGGATGAATTTATTCAATTAAAAGGTCATAATAGAACAAGAGACCAAGAGAAATACAGTTAAAGATCATATGAATGTGCGTGGGCTTGCTGATGGCATTGCCCAATTTTTCAGAAATGACACAACAAGATCCATCTAGAAGACCCACATAGATGGAAAACAACTTATGATGACGACAATGATGATGATATATTTATTATTTAAAAACAGAAGGAATAATACGAAATCTTTCAAAAGAATCTGCATTTGTTTTCACAAGATGAAACTTAAAGCCATCATGGCAATTGAAGGACGAACACGTTGCTTAAATGACAAAGATGCCCTCACCATTATGATTGTAAATGCAATGAAGATGCCATGTATACATTACAAAAAACATGAAATTTTTTATGTAATTTTAAATAGATTTTAAAAGACTATTTTAAATAGATTTAAAAGAATGATAGAACACTTCAAATTCCCTTTGCACATTGTCTAAAAAAAGTGCTGTACGAGATAGAAACAATGTAGTCTATACACCCAAAAAGGAGTTTGTATGCTTGGTAAATTAATAATTAGTACCTAGATATCAAAGTATTGATATTGCATATGGATAAGATTTTGATGCATCTTATAGGAATACTTTCAAATCAATGTTTTCAAAAACAAATGGGTAACTGAACTAATCCGTTAACCAGTTCAGTTCAAACTTGTTCAACTGTTGGTTTGAAATGATTTGATGTCATCATTAGTGAATCAAGGACAGTAGTTCTTTGTACCTATGTAAACAGTCTCCCCAACAAGTTATAGCATGTGGGCACATCTATGAGATGGCACATTCTTTTCTTTTCTTTTCTTTTTATCAGCCTACACTTTGTCTCCTTTATTTCTCTTCATGAAGTGTGACTCCATTTATAATAAGACGATAACATTGAAGAAGGATAAGAATAAGAAACTAAAAACTATAAAGTGACATTAAATCTAACAAACTATATAGCCTAGCTCTTTGACTGCATTTTTTCATGCTTCATGAATATTAGGATGAGAACGATGGCAACGTAACAATGTCTTATATGGAATATGTGTGATGATGATACAGCATACATAACTCATGAAGAATAACTTACACGAATCATTTCTAGCGCCAAGAAAACCGCCAAAGCTGCCCCAAATGCTAGATCAAGAAATTTCGGCTGCAGCAATCAGCATTTTAAAGCAAATAAGAAATCTGGATAAAATCTCTGTAGAGAGTCTAGAGACTAATGACATATCAAACTGGTTTATTCCATATTCACTAGAAAGCACGCGCGTTGAACCCACATAATCCAGGGACAAATCATGATTGTTCCTCAGTCTGACAATACTTGCAGTCAAATACCAGAATCACACTGATCAAATAATCAGCCAATAACCAAAAGTTCAACTTCTCCTGATTAATGGTGATCTTTGATATCCAAGTATCTAGCTAATTTTCACTAGATTGACAACACAATTAATGTTTGGAACCCTTCATGCAAAAAGATGGCATATCAACATGCCAGAGCAGGGATGATTAACTGTACAATGGACCTAGCACAAGAGATGCATGGTTAGCAACAAAGTTGCTGCAACTTGGCAATACCCCCCAACTAATATCTGAACTGTGTCCACTTCTTAAGAAGTCATAGCTCCAACAGTTCAGATATGCAGTATACCTTTTTGCTAAGTGGCTAATGATTCATCAAAGATCTAAATGAATCTGAACTGTCCGCTTAGAAAGTCGTAGCTCCAATGGTTGGAATTGGCAGCCTACAATTTGCAAAGAGGTTTATGATTCAAGAAAGGAGGGATGACCTTAAAAGATGATCTAAATGTATAGAATTAGTCAACAATTGGATTCAGCTCAAAGTATCCAAAATGACCCATCTAAACCATAATTTCATGTAAACAAGTCCGGTTAGATGATCTCTTGCATGTCAGCATGTCTGAAGAGAAATGAAGCTGTGCAATGCAAATCAGAAATTATGAACAGACAGAATCTACTTTAGATCAACCATAGAGCTAACCATAGATCATTGTCCCCCAATCCAAAGCACACTATTCACAAAACCCTTGAGCATCCTTTCAATGGCTTGTGATTTTTTCCCTTTTATAAGATATAATTGCTTGCAAGTTGACTATTTTAACCCACCATGGGCTGTTCCTCTCAAGAATTCACTTTGCCACCACAAGTCTAACCCTCTGATCCAAGTTGAAAGCAATTATACTAAAGACGCCCAATGATCAAACCATTTTGATAATATAACAAGTGCAATTTTGGATTGGTAGCTCATGAAGTAATGATTTGACTAGAAAGATAGACAGGTAGGGATACCATCATTATCATCATCCAAGCATTATCCCAACTAAATGTGGTCAGCACATTTATTTATTTAGCATCATATGTAATTTGTTAATATGCTTGCTTTTTAAAATTATTGGCATTATGCTCGAATTACAATCATGAGGTAACAAGCTATCATATGACACTAACAGGTGTTTGGTGCATGCAGCCAAGCCCAGATAAACAAGGGCATGTCAATGTGGCAGCTCCTATCACATAACTTCCATAAAAAAATTCTGATGATTTTTGGAATATTCATGTATGCGATACAACTTGGCCACCCATCAATAAGGTACATCACAATTTTATGTAAGGCTTTGCATCACCAAAACAACAATCCATTTAGCCCCAAATGCTGGAGTCAAAAGTTGTTTCCTAGTTTTAAACCATCATTCAGAATGGGGAGTTAGCATGTCATGTATTGTTCCTCATATATACGGATGATGAATAACATTTAAGATCTTCTATCGGCAATCTGAGGCCGGCTTCTAACTTAAGAATGAGAAAGTTCTGCATTTGGCTGTGTGCCAGATATCAACTTACTTTTTCACCGATAACTCAGGAAAAAGCCATAGTAGAGAGTCATATTGACAGTATATACATACAAAGTTATCTATGTATAACAGCCTGAGCATTTAAAAGTGGAAAATAGTAATAACATCAAAGCATTTCAATCACCTGAAAAAGTAAAGCAGGAACAAACATTATAACTGCAACTAGATGGTAGTATTTGCGAAGAAGAATCCTCTCAATCTTGCTCTTTTTAGAAATATTGTAGAACCGCAAAACTGATGCACAGATAACAGATATCCAATAGATACATAGAGATAATCTTTTAACTGGCTCCGAAAACACAAAACTAAAGATCCTGTTGAAAACCAAGCACAGAGATATAATTAGTGCCCTCAATGCACAATTAGATAAAAAGGAAATAATTATAGAAAAATAGACAAAAATAATTCTACAATGCATAGTTTCTGTCCCAGAATAAACTAAAGCATAAACAAAATAAACAATTGACATTTGACAATAAACATCATATTTGAATGGTTTGGTATAAGGAAGAAACTTAGAATGATTTATAGTATGTTGTGATATTTATTCATCATGTAGGTTGAAGAAAGCATACCATAGCAAAGGATGGCCATGAAAATCCTGGATAAATTGTATCCACGTTGGACTGATTATAATCAAGGTTACTGCCATCGAAACATAAAAGAGTGCAGATCTCCTGGACTCTTCACATGTCATCACTTTAGAAGCTTGAGCTCTATAGTTGATTATTCTTATGAAGTAGATCCATAATCGAAGAAAGTACTTGTAGACTACTGGCAGAAGAAGAAGACCAAACAGCACCCCCTGCAAGTAAGTTTTCCAATTATATCTTATGAATTGACAGCAACTGTGTGAAATCTACAGAACCTACCTGTAAAATGGTGCTTATCTCACTTCTTCTAATTCCATATTGGAAAGAAGTTAACTTCAGGGATAATGTATACTCATTTATCTGTCAAAATAAGGACGTTATTATAGTTCACAAATCAATTCCTATTAGAAAAGAAAGAAATTGAATAAAAGCACAATTGCAAGGAGACCAGACCTTTGCAAGAGTTAATGCCAGCATGTCACCAAAATAAAGAACAATCCCACCTGCAACTAAAAGTGCTTCCCCTGCAGATTAAAGAAATTAAATAAAATATTCGTGATACATAATTTTAAACCAACATAATCATGCCTGGAAAGACAAAGAAGTTCCCACTATATTAAAAAAGTAAAGAGCCAAAGAATATTAAACAATTACAAGAACTTGACAATCAAGCCCTAGAAGACAGTAAGCATGATAAAAATACCCCTTTTCTCATCTTTTTTGAAATCTGTGAAATACATTAGCCTTGTCTAACTGCCAAATTTATTTCAGTTCGTTTTTACTGAGTAGCAGAAATATATATGACAACCATATGAAAGATATTAATATGATCCTCAAATTGGAGTACGCTAAAAAATGTTAGCAGCAATATAGCCCCCTGATATATCTTTTATTTGTCCTGGAATACAAAATATGGATGCAAAAGATATTTTTGTCAAATTTTCTGACATATGCCAGTTAATGTTGGTGATATTAAATATTGTGAGTATGTAGGTGATATTTATATTATCTTCAGTCAAAAAATGTTGTAATATATCCCTGTGATATCAATATGAGGGATACAATCCAGTGATGCAAAATAAGGAGTGAAAAAAAAAAGACAAAAAAAAACAGAGAACAAAAAGGGAACAAAAGAAAGAAAGAATCCGTAATTAAAAAAACAGTAAGTGTCACAGAGACATAACATGGATTCAGGGAAGGGTGCCCATGAAAGGACTAGAGGTAGAATGACCAAGGACCATATGAGCATATTTTGTCCTATATTGGCTGTGCACTGGAAAATTTCCCAGGCTAAAAGGAATAATTTGGTAAAGCCCAAGTGGGTGCTTGAGTAAGTAATCCCACCTTGAGACAAAGTTTTATCAAAGCAAGCCTAAAGACACTAACATGTGGGTTGAAGACATTGCAGCATGGGTCCTTATACCAAAAGCGAGCACCTTGGGAGGCGGATGGGCAGAGAAGTGTGTCATGAAGGCACCATATGGGCCTTGAGAAGGGGAACCCATGATGGGACCGTAGGGTGAGTCTCATCTCATTTCACATGAGGGATCTAGCCTCATAATATCGGGTTCAAATTGCTTGCAACAATGTAACTTGCCTTTCAAAAAATCTAACTGACCTTCCAAAACATGTTATATGAGGTGAACATGAAAAAATAATGTATATTAGGTACTGCACAAATTTCTACTTTCAAATTTTATTTGGCATAGTCCATCAATAAAGAGAATTCAGAGAATTAATAATCATGATGCACAAATCATGGAGAATAAGTTCCCTACCTCAACAATTATTGCCCAAGGACATTCAATTCACTAAAAGCTATTTCCACATAGGTTATATGATGATAATGAATTGAATCATCAACTTTCAGATGCGATAGGCACATGATCAATGACTGGCTACTTGTGCGCCCCACATGAGGAAAACATGGATGAGACAGTAGCTTAAAGTTGGAATGATATTTATGCATAGAATCCAGAAAAATCTACAAGACTTACAAAATAGATGGACCACAACTTGCAAAATTGGAGATATTGGCACATTTTCAATTCATGAGGCCTCTCAGCATCCTCTTTGCCTGATCATGTTATCTATAGTTTAAATTAGCACCTCAACCAAATGAATGGATTGAATTTTAGATATAGAAATCATCAATTAGGTGCATAGAACCAATGAAATTTCATGCTACCACAGTGATTGTATAAGAAAATCAATAAAATAGGCAAGTTAGTATTGGTATGTCTGTTTTTCTCCATAAACAAAAGAACAGACAGAGACTTATCCACTTATGTTTCTTTTTTTTTTTAACTGCATGTGGGCCCTACATATTCAAACAAGTGCTAAGATCCACCACCTAATCTATATGCCATCAATCCCATGAATTACTCCATCAATGAAATTTCTCAAAATTAGACCTAACAAACAGTGGACCAAACCATACAAAATAGTACTTAATTATCCAGGACATCCAAGCAAAAAGTGAAAAACTTAGTAGCAATGGCCAGCAGTTCATACTAATAAATAAATAAACAAATAAAGCCATCATTAATAGTAACTCTTTAAGAAGGCAGCCACTCAATAACAGAAACACATTTGAAGTTGACAACGGGTTCAAAAATCCATGCAGTTTTGTTAGATATATAGCAGCACACAAACCTATTGAAGCACATAGTGGAAAAGTATGGAATATATGCTGGATAAGGTTGGCTGAGGCAAACCCATGACAAATGATCCACAGCATCTTCATCCATATATGCAAACCTGCAAAAAAGAGATTGACAGACACTTACCATCTATAGTATGATAATAAGGCTTCATATTACTTTATATGCATGGCCTGAGAACAACGAGATGTATGCAGCCACTACTTTGTTGCACATGGAAAAATGAAGGATGATGAGAATCCCAAAGATCACATTCTCTTTATAGATAATAATTATATTCAAAACTACCTTACCTTGTGCAAACACCTTGCATCCATTTTTTGGAGGGGCTGTTTCTGTGACATCAAGTATGCAAGCAGCATGATTTACCATTGGGACAAGCAACACTGCCCTTCACAGATATGTAATGATATTCAAAACTATATTATAAGCATTGCCAACAGGCCAGGCAAGCCCGTTGAGTTTCCAAGTTCAATTTGCTTCACACTGTGCCTGGGATAGCATTTAGTCCTAGGACAAAAAAGGAGCCAAATTCTAAGCCTTTTCATTTGTTGGACCTCACAGGACATGAGAACCAAGATTGCATCACATGAGTCCTAGGCCCAATAACATCCACAGGCATGTTGTTCTGATATACCATTACATGTTGCAAATGACTTAGGCAACCACTAAACCTGAAATGGACTGTCCATATTTGTTGGTTGGGTAAATTGAGGTTTACATTCCTTCAAATACACCAGAAGTTTCTACAACTTATGAACAAAAGGCACATTGCAGAGCCTACAACATCACAAGGCCAATGAAGGTGACCACAATTACTTTTAGCTAACCTTAGATGATGATTATGATATTGATTGGGAGAGGGAGCGAGAGAGAGAGAGAGAGAGAGAGAGAGAGAGAGAGAGAGCAAAAGATTTTGAACCCACCATAAGACTTCGATGAAAGAGATATATAGCAAACAACTCCATAGGCAGCCAAGAAAAGTAGTGCATATATTGTATTGCCACCAGCACTTGATTGGGAAGAACTTGCAGACAAATTCCGCATAGCTGCATAAAGCAAAACTAGCACTCCAAAGCAGCTTGCAGATATAGCCCAATATTGCATTTTGAGAAATTCAAGCTCTATGACCCAAAAAAAAAAAAAAAGTCAGATAAGGAAAATGAAAAGACAGCAGATAGAAAAAAAGAAGTGTGTTTGTTCATTTGAGTTCTAAAGGCTGAAGTTTGCAATAAAAAACTTCCAAAAGAATTAGGCTAGGCCCCAGGTAGATGAAGTGACTTGTCAAAGAACACAAGAAAGGGAAGTTTATCGAACTGCCATTCAACTAACCATGTCTAATGGGGCAGGATATGAAGCATTTTAGGAGAGAGAAGCATTTCAATGATGAGAATGTTCAGTACAATTGATGGGAAGACAAGGAAAGAGAGACATTGGAGGCTAATGTGAAGCTGCATTACAGCCGGAGAAAGAGAAGCACAAGACAAGAACGTGGAAAGAAGACCATTTTGATAGTTGTTCAATAGAGAAGTAACAGAATGCCCACACAGGCAGGAGGGATTCAATAAGGATTAATAAGCTTTAAAAAGATGATGTGAGGAATGCCTAGAAGGACTCACATCAAGTCAGTAGGAACTGCTATGGAGGCCAATGATATACAAAGCATTGAAACTTACAAAGGAATAACTCGATGAACTGAGATTTTTCAAAGAATGCCCAAACAACTGACACAAGAGATGATAACTTTCTTGTCTGCTTGATTTTACAGAATTTGAAACACTTGTAAAATGGAAAAATAGTAACCATGAATGCAAATTTTATACAAATTCTCATGCCTTTTTTGGTTAGTATAAATTGAATATTTGATCCAATGATAATATTGAAAACACTACCTGCAGGTTCAATTTCAGTTTGCAAAAGTGCCCTCGACAATTGTATCAACCGTGACAGCATGACGGAGGGCAATGTGACTGTTCCTAGTAATATCCCAGATGAAGCCCCAGGCCTGAAAACAATAAAAAGGTTTACAATAAGACCAATATATGCATCATAAACTTATATTTGAATAGCAAAAGTTTTATGATCAGCTGCCCACCAAAGAATTAACATCTGATTTTCAACTACAGTTTGAAAATCATATCATTCATTTAAGATAATGTTGGATTCAAAATGATGTCCTCCTCTTAAGAATCCATCTAAGAACTAAAAAATACTACAGTGTGAATCTGCTGGTAACTTGTTTAAATAATTAAGAAGCATTAATCATAAAAAGAGATGAAAGAGTTGAATTTACTCTGCACCAACAATAAAATAGACACTATGATCGAATATACAAGGATTTCATTGTTTTGAAAACAGGGCTGGACCAGCTGGTTTGACCTCATTTAAACAGAATTGATCATCGGTTTGGTCAGGTCTAAAAAATAGGTATGGAATATAAAACATCTAAATCATATTAACTGGTGACATGAATGAATTTAACCAGCCAATTGCCAATTGTCTCTCTTGAAAAGAAAACAGTCATTTTTGCTGTCAAGTGATTTCTTCATGCCATGCCAAATTAATGACTTTCTATCCACTCCCAATAAATAGCCGTCTCAAACCAACAGCTTCAGACTTCTCAATTCAATGCCTTTAGGCCAAAAATTAAATGACTAGGTGTCGTTTGTTGTTATTATTTATTACATGTTCCACTAAATGGTCAGAGGGGATGTTTGGACTCTTAAATTTCCTAGGGATATAGCATTTATAAAAACTAATTATTGTGTCATAGTGAAACAGACATTGTAGTTCAATCAGTTGGAAGCAAAACACTCAATTAAATGGTTCACTCAGAGAAATTTAGATCATGATGACCTACAGGAAGAACCAAATAATGCATATTTAAGCAACCTACAGTGAAGAACCAAATAGTGTTTCTTACGGCAACCTACTCTCTGGTGAGATACAGATTATATTTACCAGATAGATTGCAGAACAACTAGTTTAGTTTTTATACAGAACTAATTTAACTCATATAGTTCATGAGATAAATAAATAATACAAACGGTTAGTATTAACAAGCCATTACTAACTTTTATAATAGATTGCTGCAAAGCCCACATAGTCTACTCTTAATTTTCATCAACTTCTAAGTTTGAAAAAAACAAGTTGCTTCTATACAGTTATATTTAGCTCCTATAGTGTTGGCACGTACTGATTGCCTTCTTCAAATTGGCATCAATCTGCAAATAATTCAATAACTAGATCTATTCAAGCCATCCTTTTAGTTGATCTCTCCCGCCTTCTATAAGCACCACACAGGTCTATAAAAATACACCACATCACAACTCTCCAGCAACATCATCCAACCCATTTGGCATCAGACTGATTCGAATCATTCTTTGTCAATCCATCCACAGCAACCTAACTCTGGATCCTAGCTACTCCAGTGTCAACTTCATCCTGTTGTTATCCTTTCTCAGTTAATGTTCCGCAAGAAATTGCTGCCTTACCAGCTGATTTCTGTTTCCATGCTCGTGTACGTCACAAACAACCACCACCAGCTGATTCTCCATTATTCCCTACAACCAACTAGCCCAACTATTGCTCAACCACCACCAGCTCTTTCCATTCCACTTTATGCCTATTGAGGAAGAGAGAGAACCATGGGGACCAGGTGCATCATCTCCATTTGTCAGATTCACACAATCTGCCAATCAACACCCCCAATCAACACCCCCCTCCCACTACAAAAACTGGGAGAAATCAGGTGCAAAACAAATCCGTATCTAATAAGCATTAAAAAAAATGCCTCTTGTGAGGAATTTGGGAGGGGACGTCAATGAAAATTCACTGAAATACGAAAATCAATTGAATTGTATTGAATTCTGAGATAATAATAGGGTTTTAGGAAATAGGCGATCATCTGACCTGGTTTTGAAGCGACGGAGAGAATCGGAACTGTCCGCGGAGATCTCGATGAGGAGGGCGGCAAGGGCGAGGAGGAGGAGGGCGACAGATTCGTAGAAGAAAGCCGGAGAAGCGAAGGAAGAAAGGAAGACGCGGGAGAGGTAGAGAAGGACGACGGTTCTCTCGCCATTCCAGAGCGAATAGGCCGCCATCTTCGTCTGGAGCTAGGGAGGAGAGAAGAGAGGAAGAATTAAACAGCGTCGGGCCATGGGTCGCTTTTGGGGGTCTTTTACTCGTTTCTCTCTGCACGCAAGCTGTCTGGAAACGAAACCCGCGTTTCTTCAGTCAACAGCGCTTCTCTGGTAAAAGCCGAAAGACGAAAACCTAGATTTAAATTCGTTTTAAATAGAAAGTCATCAAAATTTGTTTTCATGATTTTATTTTTGGGGTTCTTGGATTGAATACTTTTTTAATCCCTAAATATATATATATATATTGATATTGTAAGGGATTAAAAAAATTATTTGTTATTTTTAATATTGAGATTAAAAGTGATGGAATTTAGTGTTATGAGTTTATGTTAATTAAATGTTTAGAATACATGTCATATTTTTTTGTTATGTAATATTGGGATTTGTGCATGAATAGTGGTAGAAAATCGCACGACATCATTGCATATTCTGGTTCCGCATCTAGCTAGAAAATTCCAATATTTGCAAAGTGTTAGAAGCATATTAGATCTATTTTTTTTTTCTGACAATCTAACTCATCGAAGTCAGACAATGCTAAATTTTTGTTTTTTATTTTTTTGCCCCGTGGGACACTGTTTGCGCACTATTTAACACTATTCATGTTATTGTTGCGCACTGTTTGTTACTTTAGATCACTATTCATGATCTGGTTACTATTCATATGTGATAAATTATTATGAATTAATTTAATGTCACTATAATTCAGATTTTAGTGATTAAATAGTAATTTTTTATTTTTTTTATGTTCTAGATTCATTGATTGAATTAGATTACAAAAAATATGACTATATCTTTAAAATATTTGTGAACAACTTTGAAATGGACATGTATTCTATGTTTATTGCATAAAATAAATTAATAACCTATGTGGTTTGACAAATTGAATGATATATTTATTTATATGTTAATTATTATCATTATTATTTATTGATTAGATGATATATGATATTCATGACATTTGTAATGTATGTCAATGTGGAATATAAGATCAAATTAGCTATTAATTATGCTAGGTGTATAATTATATGGTACATTCTCATTTATTTTAGATGCTTTATTTTCTTTCTTTATCACAAGAAAGAATTTATGAGTTTAGCAATTTTTTTGATTTTGAGATTTAGAAATGAATTTAGAAGTCTTTAATAATATGAGAATGTTATGTTTATAAATTTTGGGCTAAGGAATTTTTCTTTTTTTTGTAATATTTGTAAATGGTCACGAAAAGTTTCCTAACTAATCTAGTAAAAGGTGAAAGATTGAATGGGAATAACTTTGATATATGGCATAGGAAGGTTTAGTACCTTCTCCACGACTAAGAACTATTTGGTCATCTAACCCAGGTTAAGGAACGCCCTACAAAGGGTAATATAGCATAGCATGGGCGTGATAAGGAAGCCTATGAAAACTGGGTTAGAAAGGACCAATCAGCTTAGTTTTTTATGTTTGCTTGCATGGACAACATTTTGATCGAGGAATTTGAAAAATTTCCAACTGCCAAGAAAATGTGGAATCAGCTGCATATTCCTTTTGGGGGTATTTCAAAATCTAGGTTGTGTATCTTAATGATGAAGTACAATCAGTATAAACTGAACCCCAAACATACCATGACTGAATTTATTGCTAAACTGTCCAATATGACAAGAGAGATTGCATTAGCTTGAGTAAAACTCCCACCAATTCAGCAAATTTTGTGAATTATTTGTTCATTACCTGATCCTAAGTGGACCTAGGTTAGGTTAATACTCACTTATAATGAGAGTATCAAGACAATTACAGATATTTTTAGGCATTTGTAACTAGAGGCGGAGCACATTCAGGCGAGTCGCTCTGCTGTGACAATTGCCTCATCTTCCTAGCAATGTAAGGTTGTGGACCCGAGCATAAAAGGGAGAATGGAGGAAATCAAGAGAGTTTGATGTCTAAAGACAAGTGGTTAAAGAAGTCCAAAGGCAAGCACACCGGCGAAAAGGATAAATCCAAACTTAAGTGCTACAATTGTAGAGAGAAAGATCACTTTGCTAATGAGTGCAGTGTACCAAAGAAGGTATGTCCTAACCTTGGTGGTCTAATATTTGTTTGTTTACATGTGTTTGTGACTCACTCTTCTTCTGTTTGAATTGTAGATACGGTTGCAACCAAGCACATAGCTGCTGATAGAATTGAATTTTTAGACTATCATTGTCTTGCAAAGGGCACGAGATATGTCACTATGGGGAATGGAGCGTAAGAAAGTTTTTGGAGTTGGTTCATATCAACTAAACCTACATAATGGTTGCAAGTTGCTCCTGCATGTTGTGCTTCATGCACTTTCTATTCGATGTAGTCTAATTTTAATCAGATAGTTAATTTATTTTGGATATTCTTTCTTATTTAATAGTAATGGTTTGTTTATTTACTATGATGAAAAATTATTTTGTCAAGGAACAATGAATAATGAGTTCTTTTTGTTAGAATTAGACTCAAAATATTTTTGCAAAGTAAATACAGCAATCATACGTCTCCATCTTCATCTTCTATTATTATTTCTAAATGTGCAAAATGACATGCTAAATTAGGATGCATTTGCCAGGATTGAATGGTCCATTTAGCAAGAAATTGATTATTGGGTTCACTTTTCAAAGTTGAACTTCCTCTTTGTGAGCCATGCATGGCGGAAAAAGCTTATAGAAAGCCTTTTGGTAAGGCTATGAGAGTTTTATATCCTTAAGATTTGATTCATTCTGATATTTGTGGTACTATGAACATGAGATCTAGAAATAGTGCATGTTACTTTATTATGTTCATTGATGATTTCTCATGATATGGATATACATTTCTCTTATCTCATTGTTCTGAAGCTTTCGAATGCTTCAAACATTTGTTGCGAAAGTTGAGAATTAGAAAAACTCTTACCTTAAGGTTTTTCGAACTTATAGGGGGAGAGAGTATTTATCTGATCAGCTCAAGAATATTATGAGATGAAAAGGACCAAGCGGCATTTAACGATTTCATACACTCCACAATAAAATGGTATTGCAGAACGTAGGAATCATACCCTTTTGAAGATGGTTATGTCTATGACAACGCAGGCTAATCTTCCAGTTAAGTTCTAGGAAGATGTGCTCATGACAGCCACTTATGTCTTAAACCGTGTGCCTTCAAAATCAGTTCCAACTACTCCATATGAGTTGTGGAATGGTATAGAACTGAATCTGGATAACCTGAGGCCATGGGGATGTGCCGGTTATGTTCACAATATGTCACATAAATATAAAAATTAGGTCCTAGGTCTTATAAATGTGTTTTTATAAAATACTCTAAACATTTAAAATGATATGTGATATATGGTGAACATCAAAATGGAGGAATGATTGAAATTGATTCTAGAGATATGAATTTTTAAAAAAAGAATTTTTTCAGAACTGGTGAAATTAAAGCCAATCTTAATTTGTATGGGTTGATAGATCTGTCTGACAACTCATCCTCATCAAATATACAGGATGAGGAACTCTCAATTATTCCTTACATGGTAGGGAATAGTGGGAGTAGTTCATTACAGGATGAACTTGGAGAGTCAGATAATCCTAAAAACCTTGGATTGAGGAGAAGTGCTCAGTGAAATGTTCCTCACCGACATTTTGAGATTGAGGGTAAATTCTTAATGAACTTGACTATAGTAGATTCTCATAAGCCAACTACATATTCTAAAGTTTTAGCATCACCTGATTCAAGAAAATGACTTGAAGTCATGCAAGAGGAAATTGATTCTATGGCTAAGAATCATGTATGGGAGTTAATAGACTTACCACCAGGATGTAAACTAGTTAGTAATAAATGAATTTTTTTAATTAAAAGGAAATTTGATGGTTCCATTGATAAGTTCAAAACACAATTAGTAGCTAAGGGATACACTAAACAAGAGGGTGTAGATTATGATGAAACGTTTTCTCCTATGGTTAGATTCGCTTCACTCCGTCTTATTTTAGCCATCATAGCTCATCTAAATTTAGAATTATTCCAAGTGGATATTAAGACTGCATTTCTCAATGGAGAACTAGATAGGGAAGTCTACATGGAACAGCCTAAGGGTTTTCAGACCAAAGGGGAAAGTCGCAAGGTTTGTCACTTGAAATGTTCTATTTATAGTTTGATTGACAATCATCTAGGTAGTGGTGTATTCGTTTTCAAGAAACTATTTTGACTTTAGATTTCTCGATGATAAACGATGACCATTATGTGTATGTCAGAGGATAGAAAATAAGATTTTCACCCTTATATTATATGTTGATGATATACTTTTGGCTGGAAATGATAAATGCTACTAGAGACATACTTTCCTCTATCTTTGAGATGAAGGATTTGGGACCAGTTGAGTTTATATTAGGTGTTTAAGTCATTTGTGATCTATCTAAAAGATTCCTTCCTTTGTCGTAAGAAACCTATATTGGGAATATTTTAGAAAAAATTTGAATGCACAATAGTAAGCATGTTGATACTCCCATTCAGAAGGGTTTTGTGCTTAGTGCTGAACAATGTTCTACAACTAGGGAAGAAAGAGAAAAGATGGCTAACGTTCCATACGCCAATGTAGTTAGTAGCTTACTATACGCTATCTTGTGTACAAGACCTGATCTGGCCCATGCAATTAGTGTGGTTAGTTATTATCAAAGTAATCCTGGATCTACTCTTTGGATGGTAGTTAAAAGAATCTTTTGCTATCTCCAAGAAAAAACAGATTTAGCTGTGCTATCATGGTGAAAATCTTTAATTATATGGTTTTGCCGATGCCGATGGGCCTACTGATAGAGATGGACGTAATCCTATGTCAGCTTATGCATTTTTTCTTAGAGGTAGGACGATTTCATGGCGAAGCAAGAAGGCAAATTTAGTTTCATTATCTATAATAGAGTCGGAGTTCATAGCTTGTAAACAGTAGTACAGGAGGCCATATAGTTAAGGAAATTCTTAGAGAGTCTTGATATGACAAAGCATGCAGATAAAGCTGTTGCTATCTACTATGATAACATGGCTATTATCGCATATGCCAAGAATCCAAAGTACCATGACAAGACAAAGCATATGCGATCATATTGCAAAAGGTCATGTCATTTTAGAGTATATCCCAACGGGTGATATGGTTATTGACTCGCTCACCAAGCCTATTCCAGGAGATTCATTTCATAGGTATATTAATACTTTGGGATTAAAGCACAGTTAGGTGCAAATGATAAATTTATTACTTGCTCTAAGAGTTATTGTATTTGTTATTTTTATTTCTAAATATCTTATGAATGATATTGTATTACTTTAATGCATTTACATAAACAATATAAGATTTATTTTCTTTTATTCTATTATATGTATGCCTTATTACTTTGTATATTATCTATGTGATAGCCCATATTTCAATAACAATAACTACTAGGCATGTTGATCAACCCTATCACACAAGTGATCTCCCTGATGGATGAGACTCTAGATGTATTACTTTTGATCATGTTCAAAAGTGATGGCCTTTGTGTAAGGATGGTTCTATAATTTTACGAGTCATATCTAATGAAAAGAGATAAGACTACTTATTTAGTCAAATGCAGAGAATTTTCACAACTTTGTATAGCCTAGGACAACCGGACGTAAGTTAGATAAGAAGATGTTTATGTAACACCTATCTTGAAAAACAAGCAAGTCAGATGTGAGTGGGAGCATCTGGATAAGGTTGTATAGTGTTTAAGAGCATGGCTAAGCTAAGTGAGAGCTCCTTCATAGCATGCATTTCATATTTTATGTGTTTAAGTCGACTAATTTAAAGGAGTAACTGAATAGATCACTGCTTCGGTACTATGTGAGCCTTATGGATTGCTTGAATCTTATTAATACCCTTGGGAATTTAGTTCTATGTTATGAAATTAAAACTTGATATTATTACCTTAGTTTGCATCCAAGGAGTATATCTAAATGCTCCAATGAACCATTCTAGGAAAGCAGTTGAGTTAAAATGAATTGACGAAAGATTTTAGAGAAAAATTATCTAATTTACACAATTGGTTTTTAGCTCATTGCCCAAGCGATCATACGAATATTTGTTGTTTAGTATGATCATGAGTACAAACAAACAAAGATGATTTAAACACACTCATATTTAGTAATTAAGAGATTAGAGGTATTTGAATCTTATGTGATGTGATAATTTGGGGTATAACGAGATTTCATAAGGTAGCTATTATATTAGATTGATAATGACTTAATATAGTGCTCCTTAACTTTGTATTTTCTCATTTTGGTCTCACATTCCATTTCCCTATATGGAGAGATAAGATTGGTTTTTAATGCTTATTATATGGTGATGTAAACTATATGAGTGTGTATGAGTGGGAGTTGTTGCAGGGTATTAAAAATCATATGTGCGTCCACACCACAAGTTGGGGCAAAATACATATGTTGCTTTTGGGATAGTGGTTACCTAATTAGTTTAGGATACTGAAGATAAGTTCTTTATAAAAAGGGAAACTCCTTTTGCTATAAGAGGTTAGATGCAACAAAAACTCTAACACACCTAAGTCACTCCTCCTCTCCCTAAAAAGCTAGTGCATCCTCTAGATTCCAATTTGAGTTCTTTAGGATCATCATCACCGTCCTTGAGATTTGGAACGTGCTTTCTGTTGCGGACTCTGATAGCTTGCACTTTATTTAAGTAAGTCTTCTGCAGACCAATTCTGGTTGTAATCACATCAAAGTAAAAGAGGTAAGTCTTATATTCATGATCTTTTAATATCATATGTTGATTAATTATATTTTTCTGTCAAGGTGAATAACGATCTTGATCACATTAGTCTCGATTTCAATCACATTAATCTCGATTTCATTATCAGAAGAGTCAGTTAAAATGTAAACTGCGTATATAAATCTACTAACAAGATTAAAGCATAGATGATGGCTTGATTAAACTAACAAATTAGGCTATTTGCGAGGGCTAAGTATGGCTAGCTTGCCCCATTCACTTTTCAACATGATTTATGGAGGAGCAAAAAAACATAAATTACGATGTAACACTTCATACAATTAAAAACTTGATTAATGTACCTAACAATTAAATATATGTTTGGAATAACATAATTCTCAACTAAAGCATACAGTTAATTATTTAATGAAGATCTTACATATCAAAAAAGAGAAATAATCATGTGAATTAATTCACCTTCTAATTAAAAATGGATTGTACAATAATCAGTGATAATTCACTCGTGCAACTAAGGTGAGAAATCTTGACTACCCCATAATAACTCTACTTTTTATTATTATAATCTATATTTTTAATATTTTTACTTATTTTATTATTAAAAATCCTATATTATTATTGTTATCCTTACTCTGTTGGTGCAATCTCTTCCTAATGTATTCTATCTAAAACAAAGCTTTAACCCACTGGATCATAAATGAATTGTTCTTGTGAGGTTTTTAAATTTGGAGTTTTCGTTTCCTTTTCTGTAACTATGTGTAATGGATTTATATTGTATTTTATGCAATGAACAAATTTATTATGTGGGAAAAAACTACAGCAACAGAAAATAAGTACCAAAAAATGTTGCATTTGAAATGAAAGTAAAGATATATGAGATTCTTATATTTTAAATTTATTTATTCTTCAAAACTTAAGTATATGCAACACATTTATATTGTGTTTTATATAATGAAAAAATTCAATATATGTTAGGACTTATGGGTCACAAAGGAACTCATGAATTCTTCCATTGTTATGTATTTGATTTCCCTAAATGGTTGTCATCTTAGGCATCAAATGTCTCCAGATTTTAAAGGGCTTCCAGGCCGCATCTGATACCTAATGGTTGTTCTCTTCCAACCGCTGGACTGTAACTATGGCTGAGTTGAGTGATGCCCAATTTTGCTTCAATGATGTAAGGGAAAAAAGTTGTTTCATTGTCTACAAAGCATATAGTTCATAGTTCATACAGTACATCATTCAAATAATTAGATCTAATACTAAATAAATCTAAATGGTTAAATTTTTAAATCATATATTAACACATCATATATGTTAAAAATTTTAGATTCTCAATTCTTGTGATGACTTGATTATTATTTAGTCAAATAAATCCATGATTAATGGTGACACAAGTATACAAAGCATGCCAGTTGGCAGTTGATGAACAATTGGGATTTATTAACAAAGAAAGAAAATTCTATAGAAATGTGTGAATGTTCATGAATTCAACCCCACCCTCGCGTTAATTTTTTTCTATTTAGAAAAATATGTAAGAGTATGTTTTAGTTAAATAGGGATTATGACTTTTTATATACGCTATGGTTAGATGAACTTAGATTATGCATGGAATAAATCAATTGAGATATTGGAGGACACTAAAAAAAAACAAAAAGGTAATTAAGATTACATACATAATTATTATTGTAATTACATACTTTTTAATTTCTTTTAATCGAAATTTACATTTTTCACATATTAATCGCTATAAACATCAAAAAGAGTTAAAATAACTGAAATTAAGCTTATATTTTTATGGATTAATTTTTTATTTTAGGAATGCATGTAGTCAAAGTTTATGGATTAATTATAAAGTCAATAAAGTAAAAATAATAAATATGTGGATGATAGATAAAAATATAGATAATGATTAAAAATAGAATTTTTAGGGCAATTATATATGTAATTATATATATAATCACATTGACCGGCACCCTCTAATCTTCCCAGTCTTCTCTATTATCTCCATTATCTTCCTTGTAATTAATGTTTAAGGCCAGAAAAATTGGTCCAGTCCACATCTTCAAGATGACTAATCTGTCCACTTAGACCATCCAATACACTATTTTGGTTCTAACAAGCTCAGTTTTCAACATTGAACAACCTTATTTACCTATAGTTGTTTGCCAGTGACCTAGTACAGCGATAGCCAGGAATCTTCAAACATTCGAGTTCCATCATACTAACCGTCACCCGCTTTGTTTTCCAAGTCTTCTCCATTATCTCTCATGTATCAGATTACTTATACCATTTGAGGCCCAGGCTAATCTGAATCCAGATATTCATAGATTTCATCGTCATAGTATCTAGGAAACTCAATTTGTATAGAATCATAGATGTCGTCTGGAGTAGGTATGTCTTGACTACTTAATATTAGTCAATCGATTTCTAAATATAATTCAGTAATATACCAACAGAGGAATAAAATTATGCCAAACATACACTGATTTCTTGTTCTAATTTTTTAATTTTTTTCTTTTACTCTTTTAAGACCTTCAGTTAAAAGATTTAAAACATATGCAACATATTCATGCTCATGCAGATAAAAAGAATGCACATATTCAATATTGGCAAGAATTAACTCTTGATCTTTTCGGTATGCTTTGATTTCAAATCGAATAGCTTGTAAATATTCAAACATAATATTATTAAAGGAAAGAAATACTTACATAGATGGACTTGACTGACTGACAGACTGACTCATGAAGTATCTTGCTAGAAGCTTAAGAGCAGATGATCTCTCAGTTTTTCTCGATGCCCTTAGCTCTTACATGACTTCTCTATTTATAGACCAGAAACGGACTTAAGACTAACTGAAGTCCGACGGATTTCAAAATGTTTAGAATTCGTAAGGCTTATCTAGTTACAACAGATAAATTAAGAACTATTTACTTTTACAAAAGAAACACGTTTACAAGCAATAATGGAATTTTGCACAGTAAAAGGATAATGGGCCTTTTGACGTGTCCTTGAGGTTGTGGAGTCATATGAAGGTTAAGATTCAAGGTGCGAAATAGTAGCGCCGAAAGCAGAATAATTGTGCCGAAAGTAAAAAGAGAATAGTTGATGGCGAATAGCTGGAAATGACTTCTTGTCAAGGAGTGGATAATGACCGGCTGTCTGGGATCAGCTGCATATCTTGTGTAGAGATATCATCATCATCAATTTGGCTGAAGTATAATAATTCAAATGCTTTAACGCGTTGCTCCTTTTCGGATAAATTAGGAAAGTCTTTCCTAATTATCCAGTAAGCCGAAATAAGTGCCTTCTGATATGAATTTGATTCTGAAGGCTTCAGCAACTTGAGAGGCGGCCTTGGATTCTTTGATGTACATAATGCGAAGATTCTTACATAAATTCTCATAATCGAATTTGGGCTACCATTTGCATTATGAGGAATAAACTATAAAGGGGGATGGTTTGAGATAGATAGTGAAATCCCATTGTATAATCCAAGGAATATTATTGTTTATAATGAACATGATAAAAGGAATAATGTTTGAATCTTCCACAGAGAAGGGAAGAAGAGGAATAAGGTCCTGTGGTATAATCTCATGAGTAAATCCCCATATATCCCAGAATTTGTCATAAAACCATCGAGGAATAGTTTTGGCTGGATTCTCCAAGTTAAATCGAATCCACTAAGAATGAGAGAAATAATGATTTTGTCGAAGAAATACTCAAGTCCATGCTTCTTGATAATCTCAATAATTAAACTGTATAGCACCTGGGAATAATAGTTTTTTGGAGGGATCCATAGGCTCAGGAAAAGTAACTATAGTGTTTGGGTTTCCAGTATACCAATGGTCAATGGATAATATTTTCCGAATAATAAGTTTTGAGTATAATATCCATTCATTTTTTGGGGGTTTTGTTATATATTCAATGGTTATAGAATGACTTTGTAATAATATTCGTTCATAATAAGAGATAATCTTATTTGGGTTTGTAGGGATAAACCATTGATTTTTTGGAAAATATTTGGAATAAATAAGGCGACATGTTTCAGGAATAACAGGATTTTCTTTATTACTTGAAGATATAGTATCTTGTGGTTTATAAGGTTCTAATAGTTGTTCATCAGATAGTTCCAAATTAAATAGAAATCTTTCTGCATAATAATGGAAGTTATAATTGACGGGAATAATAGGGGCAGAAGAGGACAAGGCTTGATTAGTTGGCGTCGGAGAGACGCTTGCCCTGCAAAAATTCTTGGGATAAAATGTAAGGAAGAGAATTATGTTCTCCATTAATAAATTCTATCTTAAAATCAAAAGCAGAAAATAAAGCTTGCCATCTAGCAAAAATTAGCTTAGATGCAAGATTTTTAGCATCCTTTTCAATAATATCTTTTACGGCTTTGCAATCAATATGTAATAGAAATTCTTTATTAAGCAAATCACTTTGGAATTTATTGATACAATTAACAATTGCAAGCATTTCTTTTTTGACAATAGGATATTTAGTGCATTGAGAGTCGGACCATAAACCAGAAGTATATTTAACTAATTCTTCAATATATTGTGGTTGCGGATAGACTTTAGAGGTAGATGTTTTAGGGATAGAGTTAGGACGCTTTTGTTTGAGAATACCTCCATATCCTAAGTCAGAGGCATCAATTTCAACTATTTTTTCAAGGTCTGGGTCTGCTAGGGATAAACAAGGAAGGGTTTTAACTTTAGCTTTAATATTTTTAATAGCATTTGTATGTTGAATAATCCACTCGGGTGGATTCTTTTTTAATCTTTGAGTTAATAATTTTCTGTCAAAGGCTAAGTCTTTATAAAAATCTGCAATATAGTTAACGCATCCAAGAAATCTTTGCAGTTGTTTTTTATCAGTAATAACATCAGGAAATTTATCAGCAAATTCTATAGTTCTATTTATAGGATGAAGAGTATGATTTTTTATACGGAATCCAAGGAATTGAACTTCTTGTTGAATACTAGAGGAATAAATTAACACATCATGTATATAAACAATAGCATACTTAGAATGAGGATTGAAGATATCATTCATAATATTCTCAAATTCAGAAGGAACATTTTTTAATCCAAAAGGCATAACGTTTCATTCATAGTTTCCAAAGGGAACATTAGAGGCTGTTTTATAATGATCTATTTCAGTAATTTAAATTTGCCAATAACCTGATTTGAGATCAAATTTAGAAAACATTGTAGACTTGACTAGTTGATTTAATAAGTCTTGTTTATTTGGTAAAGGATATCTTATCTATTGAAGTACTTTATTTAAAGGTTTATAATTTATAACTAATCTTGGAGCGCCTCGTTCTAATTCTGTTGCATTATTAACATAGAAGGCAGCATAGCTCTAAGGAGACTTGCTGGGTTTGATTAATTTTTTAGATAAGAGGGTTTGTTTTTCAATTTTACAATATTCTAATAACTCAGAATTCATTTGGATAGGATGAGCTTTGGTGGGTATTTGAGATTCTTTAAATTCTTTTATATAAGGGAGAGAGACCTCATGTTTCTTCCTATTCCAGAAGGCATTTGGAAGTTTAGAGCATACATGTTTGGATAAATAATCTATAAAAATATTAATCTTATTTTGTAAGGGTCCATCAATTTGAGAAGTAATAAATAAGAATTTTGTTTCTTGTTGAAGGGAATTTATAAAAAAAATTTATAAGTTAAAGTTTCTTTTAATTCTGTTAATAAGGACATTAATGGTGGTTCTGAGAAATGGAAAATTAATTCTTGGTTATGAATCTTCGTATGAATTCCTTCATTAGTGACCATAAAAGGTTTTATCATTTGTAGAAAGGGGGTTCCTAGGATAACCTTTTTGTTGTATATTTTTAATAAGAATAAATGGTGTTTGAAAACATATATTAGTGTTGCAAATATGGGCATTTGATAGTTTATAATTTACAGTCATATCTGTGCTATCAGCAGTGGCTATAGAGGAAGTAGTTTTTTCAAAATATTTAGTAGGTATAATTCCTTCTTTGATACAGTTTAGATCCGCTCCAGAGTCAATGAGAGCAGTTGTTTCAAGGATAAAATCGTTAGGATAATCGGGAATTTTTAGAACTATCTTGGAATACCATTTTTGAGATAACACTTCTTGGATTTGATTAATAAAGGTTGGAATAGCTGATGTTGTGGCAGTGGATTGAGTAATATTATTGATTTCTTCTAATAGTTCTGTTTCCATATTTTTATTGTGGAACTGAGAGGTTAAGGATTGTAATTCAAGAATTTGTATTCTAGTTTTTAATTGAGTAATTTCTTCTTTTAGTCCTTTAATTTCTTGATTTTCAGAAGACGAGGAAGAGGATAATTCATTTTCACTGACAGTGGTCTCCAATTCAGACGAATAAGACAATTGTTGTAGTTGAGTAGTGAGACTTTCTAGTGTTAAATCTTGCTGGGATATTAATTCTCTGACTTTATTTTTATAGCATTTTGAAGCATAATGACCATATTTACCACATTTATAGCATTTAATATTACTTTTATCTTTAGAGGAAGATGGGTAGGATTTAGATTTTTTAGAAAATCATTTATAATGTTTAGGTGGATTATTATAAGAATTTTTATGTTTTTTACGATGTGGTTTATAATATTTAGTTTTTGGATGTTTAGGTCGAAAAAGTTATTTTTGAAAGGGTAATTTTT
>JAYJMB010048580.1:0-29956 GCA_036873735.1 Pouteria campechiana
ATAAAACAATTGCATAAGAATAACAAATATCTAAGTATAAAAACGTATCTTATGAGTGAATGAAATCCACTCATCACACAACATGTTATATTATTAATAGAATCTTTGCTAGATCAATACTCAATAATACTCCTATGAATTATACTATGAAAAGAAACCAAATGTATCATATTTTCATGCTTTTGGGTGTAAATGCTTTATTCTCAATAATGTTAAAGAAAATCATGGGAAATTTGAAAATAAATATGATGAAGGCATCTTCCTTGGTTTTTCTATTGTTAGTAAAGCATTTAAAGCCTACAATCTGAAAAGTAAGACTGTAGAGGAATCTATTTATGTAAAATTTGATGAAAATACTAACTCCTCTATGGGTCAAGTGATTTTGATGATGAGATAAGTGAACTAACAACCTTAGTTGGGAAAATGAAAATACAAGATAAGGAAGGTGAACCTTCTATATCAAAAACACAAATGGATGAAGAAGAAACAAAAAATGAACCATCCATCACTGAGGTAAACAATAAAGATAAAGATATTTTTTCCAAAGATTGGAGATTTATGCTATCACCCTGAAAGTTAGATAATTGGTGATGTATATGACAAAGAACGAGATCTTCATATCACCAAGTATGGGCAAATTTGCTTTTATTTCACAAATTGAACCAATTTGCATGGAACAAGCTCTAGAAGATGAATACTGGATTTTAGCTATACAAGAAGAATTAGACCAATTCAAAAGAAGTAATGTGTGGACTATTGTTCCAAGACCAACTCATCCATCTGCTATAGAAACTAAATGGGTCTTTAGGAATAAATTATATGAATCTGGAATTATAGTAAGACATAAAGCAAGATTAGTAGCAAAAGGGTACTGTCAAGAGGAAGACATTGGTTTTGAAGAATCATATGCTCCTATTGCAAGGATTAAAGCCATTAGAATGCTTCTTGCATTTGCATCCTTTTTGAATTTCAAGTTATGTTAGATGGATGTCAAGAGTGCATTTCTGAATGGATTTATTAATAAAGAGGTCTATGTAGAACAACCACCTGGGTTTAAAGATCCTCATAACCTAGGGCATGTATTCATACTTAAGAAAGCCCTCTATGGTTTAAAACAGGCTCCTAGAGCCTTGTATGAAAGGCTAAGCAAATTTCTCATTAAGAAAGGCTTTTCAAAAGGCAAAGTTGATACTACTCTCTTCATTAAGCATGCAACAAAGGATATTCTTATAGTTTAAGTATATGTTGATGACATAGTATGTGGTGCAACTAATGAAAATCTTTGCAAGGAATTTTCTAAGACAATGCAGGGAGAATTTGAAATGATCTTGATGGGTGAACTCAATTTCTTCTTGGGACTGCAAATTTAAGCAGATGAAAGAAGTAATTTTCATTTGCCAAGCCAAATATACAAAAGAACTGCTAAAGAAATTCAACATTGAAGATGGAAAAATGTATGGGACTCCAATGAGCACTTTAATAAAAATGGATAAAGATGAAAGAGGTAAGTCTACTTGCCAAAAACTTTACAGAAGCATGATAGAATCTCTAGTATATTTAATTGCTAGTAGACCTAACATAATATTTAGTGTATCATGTGTGCTAGATTCCAATCAGAACCAAAAGAGTACCATCATATTGCTATAAAAAGAATATTTAGATATCTTTTAGATACACCTAATCTTGGATTATTGTATCCAAAAGGTTCAGATTGTAATTTAATAGGTTACTCAGATGCAGATTTTGCTGGATATAAAGTAGATCGAAAGAGTACCTCAGGATCTTATCAATTTTTAGGAAGCATGATTATTTCATGATTTTCTAAGAAAGAAACGTCAGTTGCATTATCAACTGCTAAAGCCGAATATGTAGCAGCAGTTAGTTGTTATGCATAGATCCTATGGATGAAATAGCAACTAAAAGACTTTGGCCTTAACTTTGTTGATAAACCTATCAGATGTAACAATACTAGTGCTATAAATATGACCAAGAATCCAGTTCTATATTCCAGAACTAAACATATTGAAATCAGGCATCATTTTATTAGGGACCATATTCAAAATCATAACATTAGCTTAGAATTTGTCCTAATAGAAAATCAACTTGCAGATATCTTCACAAAACCATTACCAGAAGAAAGATTCAACATGATAAGAAGAGAATTAGTCATACTAGATCCAAGTGCATAAAATGCACAATTTATTCAAACTTCTTCATGTGCTCCATTGGCTTATCATATGTTGCACATTCCTTTGTTAGAAGAAGGTCAACTTTTTGGTTGGATCCTCTAGCATAAACTAGTTCCACCTTCAACTATTTTATTTGCTCCTTCAGAAAATGAACTCTAATAGACCCCTCTGACTAATCATTCTCTCTTTTGTAGTGAACTTGATTTGTAGAAAACCTTGATGATGCCATATTTATTTTTTTAAATTTTGGTTAAGCTTCTATCTATATAAAATATAAAATAAAAAGTATATAAATGCATATTCATTCATCTACCTTGGTAATAATACTGTTTAGTAGGTTAAAAGGATAGTTAATGGGAACATTAAAAGCTATAATCCGGATTACAAGGCTCGGAGTTACGTTAGATTTCTAAATTTGGAATTTTCAAAGCCTTAGACAAAAATCTCCAAAATGTCATTAAAAGTCTCCGAAGGTGCAAACTAAAGTATCCATAGAATAACAAACTTATCCAAAGTAGCGCTTCGGAATTTCCAAAACCTCAGGTCGAACATTTTTATCCGAAGGATCCCTTTCAGAATTGTCATCATTAGTATTTCGAAGATCTTCATATCCAAAATTCAAAATCAATCTTCAATCTTCTCCGAAAGACCCTTTTGGAATGTCCAAAGCGAAAACACATTAATGTTTCGAAAACTTTCTTTTTAAACAGATCTAAAGTAGAGAAATCATTAAAACCTTTTCAAAAAACTTCAACCCTCTTCTCCGAACCCCAAAAATCCCTCCTTCAGAGAAGACGGTCCATCTTCTCACTTCTTTCAAATCTCATTCTCATTTCACTCATTCCACCTTCTTGCCTTCTCTAGAAAATCCCATTTGCTTCTCCAAAAACCTAGAGCCCTCTGTAGAAATGGCAAAAACAAAAGGTGCAGAAAGCAAGAGAAAGGAAAGGAAAACTCTCCACCATAGAGGACAACCAAGAAGGCAAGGCAAGAATCTGATACTCTAGAGGTAATCTTCCAAAATAGCTCATCTGATTATTCTAGGTTCTCAAAAAAAATATGAGGAGAGAAGAATAATCAAAGGGAAGATTTTCATTTTCAGAGCATTTGGAATATAATTTGAAGTATCATAATAGTTGAAGTATCAAGGCTGGGATGTCTATTTCAGTTACAGAGATAGCTTATATCTGAGACTGGTGAGGACTTTAATCTATAATCTCAACACTAAAATAGAAAGATCATGGATTGGAGATACAAAAATAGACCTATCTCAAGAAAGTTTAAGAAATTGCTTCAATCTCCCTGAAGAAGAAGAGGAGATTGTATGACCTTCAAGGGCAATGATATTTTCAGACTTAACTGAAACTAAGATAGATGAGAAAGAAAATTATTCACATGCTAGTCACTTGAATGTAAACCTCAGGCTAGCATACCTCATTGTTATGAACAATCTATACCCCAGAAGAGGAGCAACAGGGGATATATCTGAAAAGTATACCAAAATCATGTGGGCATTAAAGAGTAGAAGAAAGTTGAGTTTGGCAAGACTGATGATAGATCATATCCAATTGATCAAGAGCACCATAAGGTTTCCTTTGCTTTATGGTATGAATCTAACCAAGTTAATCAAGTAGGGCTTAATCTCTCCAATGAAGAAGAAGAACTTCCAAGAAACACTGACAGATTGGATAAGCAAGCTTTAAAAAGAATGGGCTTTCAGCATACTACACAAGGTTGGATCACTAAAAGCTAAGAAGAGAAACTCAGTTAAAAGGATCCAGACTTGATGAAAGTCCAGAGAGAAGAGATGCTACAAAACAAGCTACTGAACCAAGATAAAAAACCCCCTTTCATGAAGAAGAAGAAAGAACTGAAAGATAAGAGTTCATCAGTTCACTAGTAGGAAGAATGGAAGAGTTCTCCAGCAGAGAAGAACCAAGAGAAGATGAGAGAACAAAAGATGTTCCAAGAGAGGAACAAAGAGTTGATATAGTAGATATTGTGTAAGAAATTTTCAGAGAAAGTGCACACAGAGATACTGCAGCAGCAGAAGTACCATCTTACATCCCCATTAGATCCCCTTCACCTATCAGACCATCTCATATTGATCAACCATCTGCTTCTTCAATTCCCACTCCACAAATTCTCACAAAGGACCTAGAATATAGAACAACTATGATAGAACATTTTACTCAAAGCTTACTTCTTCAATGATTGAAATAAAATGTAACCATTTCGCTGCTGTGTCTTCAATGATTCTCAAAGCTGACATAATTGAACAGAAACTTGATTCTTTACAAGCTCTAGCAGAATCACTTGCAGGTCAACCTCATTTCACTTCACCTCAAAGTCATTTCTATCAATCTCAAAATCACTTTTCATCCCCTCCACATCATTTGTCTCCACCCAGACCAACCTCACCAATAACAGTGGAGTCTTCTCCTTCACCTCCTCATCCATCATCACCCTCTATCATTCAAAAGGTTGCTCAGCCTATGAGTCAACCTACTGATATGAATTCCATCATTCATACATTCTACTTCCACAACCACCATCAACGCATCCATCACCACCATCATCTACTCCATTGGCATCACCACCACCATCAGCTCTAATAACAAAAAATTATGGGTGGTTTGCCTCCCAACTGTTTGTTATCTATATTCCATCACTATCTAAAAGAATTGAGGAAATTCCACCTAAGTGGACCGATGCTACTCCAATAAATCATCCACCTCCCTCCAAAAATTTTATTGATAAAAATCTTAATTATATCCTCCAAATACCTAATCCAATCAGGATGACAGGGAAAGAGTATGCTACCATGATAGCAATCATTTTTCAAGTCTTCAAAATATTTATTTCTCAGAATATTCATCCACCCCATGAAGACCTTTCATTTCTTGAACTTGAGGATCTTAAATTTCTTCAAAGGATCATCGTTCTTCCAAATCCTCCATTCACTCCAAAGAACCACAAAATTCAAATTCCTGATAAAGAGTTTATTCTTCATAAGTACTCTAAGAAACTCCTTCAATTACTTTCAGTGCCAAAACATATTAGAAAAGAGTTTCCACCTTTCTCAGGACTACATAACTTCTTTATTCTTACTAGGGAAGAATTAAACTTCTACAATAATTCTAACTTGGAGGCAATTGTTGACAATCTGCCTCTTCCATATCCTCAAATGGATGATCCTTCTATCCAAGACAGGATAAGGCAGATAATGCCTAAACCTTAGAGTCAACTTCTTCCACCTTCTTCATCTACTTCAAGATCCAAAAATCTCAGCAAATCACCTCCTTTCACTAACAAAATCAAAAAGCCACCTACTATCCCAAAACAGAAACCAGTTCCCAAACCAAAACCATCACCTTCTTCCTCATAGCCATCCACTTCCAAATCAAAGAGAAAAGCAAGAATTCCACCCCCTAAGGAACACAAGAAGGCTCCTTATGAGAGAATCACACTGTATTATGAGAAGTATAGAGCTTGGTTGAATGGAAAGATAGACGCTCTCATGAAAGGGCTTCCTCTAGTCTTTCCTAAGCTGCTAGATTCAAAATATCTAGAAAAAATTGATATCATTTATCTTCATAGCTATGGACCCATTGTATACACGAATGAACCTCCTATAGCAGTTGTATGGGATCCATTTTTTATCCCTCCTCCTCCACCAAAAAAGGCTAGAACATCCAAGCCTTCTTCATCTTCTTCTGTACCCCAACCATCTTCTTCTGAACCCAAACCACTATTTCCACCTCTACAAGATGTCCGTTTAAAGACATTTCAGAGAAAACCCAAACCACTAAAAGAGATCTGTATAATTCTTTTTTCTCCGATGTAATACTTTTTGTATTTTCTTTGATGTATCTACATTATAACTTTTCAATAGTTTAATATATGCATATATGAATTTCTTTCACATGATTGTAAATGACTATTAATATTTATTTTTACCTTTTCAATTATGATAAAAAGGGGGAGAAAAATGTATGATATAAAACTTATGTCATAAAATGTGATGCATTTTGTTGATATTCATAATATTTCTATAACAAAATATGCACCAATTCATGGGGAGCTAATCTAAATTAGCTAACTAAAATTTTTTTAAAATATCTGCAAAATAAATTGCATTAGATCTATGATTAGACAAGTTTTGAAAGGAACATCACTCACTGTTTTGTCATCATCAAAAAGGGGGAGAATGTTAAACCGTGTTATCTGGCTTGATTTTGATGATGAACATTCTTAACCAAGTATATTTTAATGATGAGCAAAAACATGAGTGAAATATTAAGATACTAACATCTTATTTTCAAGAATGTTGCAAAAAGGTTGAATCATTCAACTTGAAAATAATCTTTATTATGATAAAAGGAATATATGAAGTAAATGCTCTTTCAAAATTAAGTATATAAATTTCTCATATACTTAATTCAAGAAAATAGAATTTTAGAAGTATTGAAGATATGCTTTGGAGTTGAAAGAAGCAACTTCGGAATCACTTTAATGCACTTCAGAAAAGATTAGATTGCTTTGGAAATTTCTCAATGTATCTTCGGAGATCTATCAGTGCAGTCTCGGAGATAATTGGAACACTTCAGAGAAAATGGTTCTAGCTTTGGAAAACTGACATGATATAGTTCAGAGATGTGTCAACGAGCTTCAGACAAGGCACAATGCAACTTCGGAGTGGTTGCAATTCACTTTGGAAAGAATATAGAGAAACTTCAGAGACAATTTGCAAGCTTATGACAAGTTTGTGTGTAAAAATAGTAAGCCTCAAAAATATTCAAGCATACTTCAGAATCCTCTCTGTAAGCTTCGAAAATCATCACAAGCACACTTTGGAGTCTTTTTCAAAGCATCAAAGATCTTACAGTGCACTTTAGAGATAATCAAGATTGCTTCGGATAAGTCACAGCGCCTTTCAAAAATAATTAAGAGCGCTTCAGATTTATCAAGAATGCTTCAAAAAAAGAACAAAGAAGCTTCAGACAAGTTGCAACATGCTTCATAGAAAGTTGAAAAGCTTTGGAGAAGTCATGGATGTTTTGGACAAGTTACAAGACTCTTTGGAAACAACTAGACAGGTTTCGGAAACAATCAGCAATGCTTCAGAGTAAACCAACATGCTTCAGAGAACCTGAAGCCAAGGTTTGAAAAAGATTTAGACAATCTTTGGAGAAGTTAACCATGCTTTAAAGATGTTAAGATATGCTTCAGAGATGTTGATTAAGCTTCGGAAATGTTTTTAGAAGACTTCAGATTACTTTTTTGAAGGCAATATAAGTTTAAAACATCTAAACTTCTCTCAACAAGTGACTAATGCAATTAAGAAGGATAACTATCACTTTGGAAAATTTGAAGAAAACAAGTCAGATTATCCAAAATCAGTCAAGATACCAATTGTTCACTCATTTCTTCGAAACACTTGACACGAAAAGTGAATGTTTTGAAAAGTCAGTGACAGAAGTAGCAGACTGATACCAAAAGGTAGCAAAGTCAGACATCGGAAAAAATATTAAGAAAAATATTTTTAAACTTGTGAATGTCCGTCAAGATTAGCAATGGAAAATTCTCTCTCAACCTATAAAAGAGAGATTCAAAAGCAGAAGAAAATAACCCAATTGAATATTTTTTGAACTTTGTTGATCACATGAAGAGCATTCAAAATCTTGCTCCAAAAGTTCAACTCCAATGGATACAACTCAGCTAGAGCTATCAAAGTTCAAATCTCTACTCGATCAAGGAGTTTGAATCCTTTACTCTTACTGTTTAATCTTTCACTTAGAATTTTGAATTTATGTATAAATTTGCCTAAGTAAGAGGCATTAATCTGTATACTTTATTTTAGTGTTTGGCAACATAAGTAGAGTGCTTGGTGTTTATGTATAGAGATAAGCAAGTAGGAAACTTATTGAAAAGGTGTAAGTTTGTTGGTGAGCTTTGAAAAACTAACAGATTGTGAAAGTTTCTGGTTAGCTTGGAAAACCAGTAAGTTAGTTGGTGAGCTTATTATAAAACCAACATGTATTTGATCAGGTTGATGAAGGTATTAGTGGAACTTGAGCTCACTAGAGAGAAGTGGAGTAGGAACCCAGAAAGGGTTGAACCACTATAAAAATCTTATACTATTTATTATGCAATCTATTTTATATATTCTTGTAGTACCATAATCATCTAATTTAGGCCAAAAGTTTTAAAAGCTCAATTCACCTCCTCTCTTGAGCTACCATTGCATAAGGGACCAACATATATTAAACACCAAAGATAAATACACTAATGAGGACATCCAAGTAGTACAAAAAGATGCTGAGGCAAAGAACTATCTCTACTGCGCCCTTTTCCCCTCAAAATCCAAAAAGATCTCCTCTTGTGAGTCTGCTAAGGAGATCTAATGTAAACTTCAAATTGCACATGAGAGTACCAATTAGGTAAAAGAGACCAAAATCAATATTCTTGTGCAGGAAGATTAGTCTTTCAACATGACAGAATCAGAGACCATATCAATGTTGGTTGCTCAATGCACATGACAAGGGAGAGAAGCTATGAATTATAGCTCCACATGCGTGATTTGCTCTCTATATGATGCTTTTAGTTTTTTGCTTTCAATGTTTTATTTTTTATCTAAATGAATATTAATTGTGTCATGCATGCTCTAGATATACTGTGTTGAATAGAATGAAATTGAGCCTTAATATAATTACAGTCCCAAGGCATATGTTAAGTTCTTTTGGGAAACTTCATAGTTTATGATCTTGAATAGAAATTTCAATCCTAGTTAGGTCTTTTGTAATCACTATTAAGGTTTAATTTCATATTTAGAAAGTTTTAGATATTATTTAATCTTTTTTAGAGTGTTTCAGAAGTTTTCAACATTTAAATTCATTTTCTAAAATTTTCATACACCTTTAGACGTTGTGAAACATCACTCCTAAAAGTCTGAAGCTTGCACTCCATTCTGTTTTAGAAAATCTAGAAAATAACCCCTTGCATTTGAAGTTATAACTTCAGACCATCTCAATCCCTTTTGCATCATCTGAAACACTGTCGCATCATCCGAAACCTAAAAACCCTAAGTCTGTCACTAAGTACTTTGATAAGTGAATTTTATTTATTTATATCATATCATTTTAATTGATCTTTGGCTTGTTCTTGAGCTATTTTAGTTGATCTATTGTGATTGTTATTTGTGTTTGTTTATAGGTACATGAATGCAAGAAAGGGGAAGAAAACAAAAGAGAATCAACAAAGATGAAAGAGGAAATGCAATAGAGTTGGAGAATAAACAAGCTGTTGAAAATAGAGAGAAAATGGTGCAAAGAAGCTAAGGGCCACGGTGCCCAAAACAAATAAAAGAGAGTGCTCAGAGCAGATGTTAAGGGCCGCAACTGGCAATTTGAGGGCCGTGTCCCCCATAAGAGAAAACATGGAACATGGCATATAGGGATTGGAGGCTACAACTCCCAAATGCGACAGTTTTGCTATTTTTAGAAACTTGTATTTTTATGCATAAAATTATTTAATTTATGCAATATATGTTTAACCTGATTAGATGGTTTATAAATAGATGATTAAGATGTTAATGAAGAGACTTTTTTTCAAGAGATAAGTGGCTAGCAAGGAGAGGAAGTTTTGAGCAGAGAAGATCAAGGGGAAAGAGTTGCTACAAATTTTCATATTCTTTTTCTTTCAATCTTAGTTTATCACTAGTATTTTGAAATCAACATTCATGATAATATTTTTTAATCTTTCAGTTGTTTTAATTCAATTATGATGTTCTAATTTTCTTTTATCTAGGGTGAGATGAATACTAACAATGGATCTTGTGTTGATGTTTGACTTTTGATTTAGATTATCTTCTCCCTCATTGTTTTTTCCTTTTTATGCCTAATGCATGCATGTGATTGACCACCATATGTATGATTTGAGATTTCTAATTTATACTTAAGAAAGATGAATTAGAGATAGACTCTTGAATGGAAGAATATATGTTACAATGATGACTAGAGATAGCCATGGAGACATAGTAGGTAACTTCAATAAGCACACTTATCATAGCACCTAAGAAAGGGTGGTAAATACTTTAGTGCATTCAATTGATAATTAAAGGAATGAATGACAATCTAATCAATGCAATTGAAATTTTTAGGTGGAGTTGACTCCCTAGATATCTTTCCTATTGATTTCTCTTCACTTACTCTATTGCCTAAATAGTTTCATTATTTTTTAGATTTATTTTTATAGTATCTTCTAAAATTTGATAGACCAAATAATACAAATCTGATTTAAGTTTGGCAATTAGTGTAATAATCAAACAAATCCTCGAGGGAATGTTAATCAACTCATCATATCTATATTACTTGTGAATGTGTATACTTGCATATGATCCAATAAGTTTTTGGCATTGTTGCCAGGGATTGTGTGAAATTACCCGCTAATATCATTACTAATCTAGGTTTTTATTACTTTAGTTTTTCTTTTCTATTTAGTTTTAATTTTGTTCTATTATTTTTGTATTTCTTTTAGATTGTAGCGGTGTATGTTACAAAGTCAACAAGGCAATCTAGCTGAATTGGACCCAAAAGTCTATTGTACATTCATAAGATGACTTGGAGAGCAAGGGAGTAATACTAAAAAGATGGAGGAAGTTGGTGAAGCAAAAAATCCATGTAGGCTCTTGAGAGACTATACTGAATGAATTATTCTGGGCAACACATCAAGCGTCAGGAGACCTACAATTCAAGCAAACAATTTTGAGATCAAGCTATCACTCATTAAGATGCTTTAGCAATTATTATAATTCAGTGGACTACCAAGCGATGGTCCAAATAGTCATATTGATGTTTTTCTTAAAATTTGTGACACTATTAAATATAACAGTGCCTCTGATGATGCAATCAGGTTGAGGTTATTTCCATTTTCTCTTAAAGATAAGGCTAAAAGTTGGCTTTCTTCTCTTCTTGCAGGTTTAATCACTACATGGGATGCTATGACATAGAAGTTCTTTAGTAAATTCTTCCCTCCAGAAAATTTACCAAGATGCATAACAATATTACAACTTTCATGCAGATGGACAATGATTCATTATATGAAGCATGGAAAAGATTTAAGAACTTTTTGAGGAGATGTCCACATCATGGACTACCCATATGGATGCAGGTACAAACCTTTTACAATGGGTCTAGTCCAAATTTTTGTTCTATGATTGAAGCAGTTGCAAGGGGATCATTAAATAATAAAAAATTAGAAGAAGCTTATGAACTATTAGAGGAAATAGCATCTAACAATTATTAATGGCCTACTGAGAGGCTATCAATGAGGAGACAAGTTGGAGTGCATGAAGTAGATGCTCTCATTGCACTCACTAGATAGTTTGAAGCACTGAATCGAAAGATTGATAACATAAATGCATCAGCCATGTAAGTTTAGAGAGTGACATGTGAATTCTGTGGAGGAGGACATGCTAGCATAGAATGTCAAATAGGTAACACTTCTGCACAACTTAGTAAAAATGCAAACTTTGTTGAAAATTTTAATAGGAAGCAAAATAACCCCTACAACAACACTTACAATCAGGGGTGGATAATCATCCTAACTTTTCATGGGGTAATCAAAATCCAATGAGAGCACCTCTAAGATTTAAGCTGCCAGAAGAAAAGAACTCTAACATGGAAGATATAGTCACTAAACTAGCTGGTAACATTCAAAACTTCATGAATAACATTCAAAACTTCATGAATAACATTCAAAACTTCATGAATAACACTAAAGACTTCATGAATAACACAGACATGCAATTGCAAAAATCAAAAGGCATCAATCAAAAATCAAGAGGTGTCAATTAGAAATTTAGAGATGCAAGTTGGACAGTTGACAAATCTATTGTTTGGAAGACAACAAGGTTCTTTACTCAGTAATACAAAGAAAAATTCAATTGATAAGGTAAAGACAATAACCCTGAGAATTAGAAAGCAAGTGCTAGAAGAAGATGTTTAGCAAAAGGCTTCTAAGGAAAAATAAGAAGAAATTGTTGAATGACCAAGAGAGGCAAGTGATGAGCTCATAATTTATCATATTTTTAATACCTAGATTATCATATTTTGGTCATTAAATGACATAATTTCATTAATTTACATTCATATTAGATTAAATATTGCACTCAATGAATTTATTTGTGTTATAGGTCAATTTGGTGAAATTGAGGTTAATTTGGGGCCAAAATATGCTATATTTGGAGCAGAGGTCTTCATGGAGACACGCATCATTATGGGAGCATCAATCTTAACCTTTGATCAAGCATTAATCATAAAGTTTTAATATGAATTTGGCACAAATCAGATAGTGGATGAAAATGCAATAATTCAATTGAAGAAGGAATTCTATTTTTAGAAGGACTTCTATTTTTGGATGCTTTACAAGCAAGAAAAATTGTAAAATTTCAGCGGTAGTTCAAGGCAAAATTTGGCAAAGATATGGGCATATTTTGATAAAGTGTTCAACATAAAATTATAGGCCTTAAAATTATCTAACTAAAAAAATGAATCACTTGATTTGGAGTAGATATAAGGAAGTTATGACCAAAATACTTAGAGAATTTTCTGAATGCAATGTGTGCTAATAGGTATCAATTTATGGAAGTTTTTGGAATATTTAGAGGATGATTCAGAGAAATTTGTCAACATAAAAGTTGTATATTTTGAAATTTTGTTTTAAATAAATTAATAATCACATGAGTTGGATATCATATGATAAAGATATGATAAAAAATACAAAAAGTTCTTCTGGTGGATAGACTCTATGTGCGGAAATAAAATATTTTGAGCAAATGCATATTGTATGCTCAAGATAACTTTGGAAATCCATGAGGAGGTGCAATAAAACCCTAAATGGGGTTATTTAAAAGGTTTTTTAATAGAGAAATAAGAAACTTAAAGAGGAGAAAGGAGGTAGCAACTCAGAGACGCCAAAGCAAGCTTTTGGTGAAGATCTTCCTATCTCTTATCTTTTCTATTCTTTAAATTTTCATCATGGCCCTATGTGGCTAAACTTTTATTCTTGATTTCAGGAGACAGAAGCCATATAATCAATATATTGTGGATCTAATTTGATTTAATTTTTCAATTTATACTTTGAGTATTGAATATTCTTCTTCGTTCATAATTATGATTGTTATGCTTAATAGCTAGGAGCCCTACTAGTTTATCATTCATTGCAATCTATTGCTAAATTAGATATCAAATATGTAATTGTTTGATTTCTCTAATTTTAGAGGCAACTAGGGTTTAATAATTTGTGCTATTGCAGTTATTAAATCTTAAAAAGAATATTTGACTAAATTAAATGCAACCGTATGTGCTTGTGTTCTTTAGTTTCACCAATCTCTACAAATCTTAATGTTGCTATTAGATTAAACCTGTAGCTCTAGTCTTAGGTTGTTTAGTGTTTAGGGTTAATTAGAACATTCATTTCTAATTATCTATGTTGAAGTAGAGATAAAAATAATAATTTCAATGGTGAATATTTAAAGTATGGATTAATTTATAATTGCATCAATGATTAGTTATGAGATTCTGATGGTGGATATTGACTTGAACCAAGGTTTTATTCTTTGATAGATTTCTTTTATAACACTTTCTTTATTATATTCAAAACCTCCCTTTTTTATTCACTTTGCATAAAATTAAGCTAGATACTCCTCGTGGGATCGACCTTTATTCACACTACTACAGGTAATTTAATTAGAGTAAGGGTCTAAATTTGATTGCCTACGACAACACACCAAATTTTTGGCACCGTTGCCGGGGAGGCATTCTGGTTGAATTTTGTTGCTTTAGTGATCTTAATTTTGTTATTGAATTTTCTCTAAAAAAGATTTTTCCTTATTTATTTTTTAGGATTATTTGATTTTCTTTTATTGTTTATGACTATTACTCAATCTTCTAATCAAGGTGATTTGCAGCACTAGTCAGAAATAGAGAGAACTTTGCACATATTTAGGAAAGAAACTTGGAGAATTTCTAATTCAGAAAAGGAGGAAATTATGGCTGGAAATTGAACTTTAAAAGAGCTTGCCACACTTGATTTGGATCAACAACCCTTATGCATAATGTTTCCTACTTTAGATGCTACTATTAATTTTGAATTAAAATCTGGACTAATTCATCTCTTGCCCACTTTCCATGGTCTTGTAGGTGAAGATCCTCACAAGCATCTAAAGGAATTTCATGTAGTGTGCACAAGTATAAAATCGACAAGGGTGACTAAAGAGCAAATCAAACTAAGAGCCTTGCCATTCTCTTTGAAAGATCTGACTAAGGATTGACTTTACTATCTACCATCTAGGAGCATCACAACATGGAATGAGATGAAGGGGTTGTTTTTGAAAAAAATATTTTCTAGCTTCAAGGGTGACCAACATTTGGAAGAAAATTTGTGGTGTGAGACAACATAGTGGAGAATCCCTATATGAATATTGGGAGCTTTTTAAGAAATTATGTGCATGTTGGCCCCATCATCAGATTAGTAAGCAATGACTCATTCAGTATTTCTATGAGGGTCTTGTGCCCAATGAAAGGAGCATGATTGATTTCGCTAGTGGAGGAGCTTTGGTGGATAAAACTCCTGAAGCTACAAGGAATTTGATTGCAAAAATGGCAGCTAACTCATAACAATTTAGCAATAGGCTTGATTCTCTATCCAAGCCTATTAATGAGGTATGTGTTTCCTCCCTTGAATAACAAATTATAGGTCTTAACTTCTCTTATTCATCAATTGGTTGTAGAAAATATACAGACAACAAAAGCTTATGGCATTTGTTTAGTAGTAGGACATCCAATTGATGCATGACCAACTCTTCAAGAGGAACCTATTGAGCAGGTGAACACAATGGGTGGTTTTGGTGGTTTTTCTTGATAACCACAAAGGAAGTATGATCCTTATTCGAACACATACAACCCAAGATAGAGGGATCATCCTAATTTTAGCTATGGGAACCCACAGGTAAATTAGCGTCTTGCTCAAAATTGTCCAAATTTTCAGCAGTATCAATAGCCATACCCACCTAGACAAATATAGAGACAAACTTCTAACTCTAGTATATCTTTAGAAGATATTAACACCTTGCAATTTCAACAGGAGACAAAGACTAGCATTCAAAATTTGGAGAATCAGGTAAGCAAGATAGCTACCACAATCAATCGGCTAGAGACACAAAATTTAGGAACATTGCCCTCTCAAAGAGTGGTGAACCCAAGAGAAAATGTGAGTGCAATTATTTTGAGGAGTAGTAAAGAGATTGAAATTCCAGAAAAGATGACTCCTACACTAATGAAAAAAGCAAAGGAGAAAGATGTTGTTTTAGACAAGGATCTTGCTAAAGATGATGAAGTGACTTAACATAAGTTTCCACCTCTTTCTGAATATAAGCCAGTACCACCTTTTCCCGAAGCTTTAGCAAAATCTCACAAAATAAAGAACTATAAAGATTTCTATGAGATTTTTTGTAAATGTGAGGTAAACATTCCACTTTCTGATGCCATTAAACAAGCATCTCGTTATTCTAAATTCCTAAAAGAATTGTGTACAATAAAGAGGAAATAGAAACTTTAGAGATATGAGAAAGTAAGAGTAGGGAAGAATGTTTCTGCAACCATTTAAAAAAAAACTCCCTGCAAAGTGCAAAGATCCATGTATATTTACTATCCCTTGCATAATAGGTAATACTAGACTTGAGAAGGCCATGTTAGATTTAGGAGCCTCCATTAATGTTATGCCATATTCTTTGTATGCTTCTTTGAAACTTGGACCTTTGAATAAGACCAATTAGCTAATAGATCTAATGCATATCGGAAAGGGGTAGTTGAGGATGTTCTTATACAAGTCAATGATTTAATCTTCCTTGCTGATTTTTATGTGCTAGATATGAAGATTGGTAATCAAACTGATCCTATTCTACTAGGAAGACCATTCCTAAAGACATCGATGTTCATAGTGTAACAGTTACATGGAATTTGATGGTGCAATTGTCAAGTTTAACATTTATGATGCAATGAAATATCCTAATGATGATGATCTTGTTTACTCCATTGATGTTATTGATTCTTGTGTATAGGAAGTTTGTGAACTTGATGTAAAAGATGAATTAAAAGTTGCCGTTAGTAAACATCTTGAGAAAGAGAATAAAGTGTTACCTTTGAGTACTAATTTGTAGGAAACTATTACAACATTGGATGACTTTCCGAAGTTATCAGAATCAGATTTGAAGTACTAATTAAAGTTATCGATTAATGCTTGTATATGTGAAGTATATGGAATTGTGAATATCCTAGTATTTGTTGTGTGAAATATGTGTATGTGTGAGTGTTGGGATTAATGGGGATCCCAAGATGTATAGTTTGGAATAAGAATGCTATAATGTAAACATATGTTTAATTGTTATATACTATAGATTTGTACTATCTTTTGTTGATGAATGGCTTGATAGGATAGAGTATATCCCTTATAATTACTATTGTTATTCTAGTGTGTGGATGTTTGAATGAAGAGATTGTAGTTATCCCACAAATATAAATGGTAGTATATGGATACATATTATGTATAGGTGTGATTTGAGATAGGTGATCATCCCAAAGTGTGTGATTTTCTTTAGAATGTGCAATTGATTTTGTATTTTTCACATTGTGGCATGTTGAGATATTAAATTGAGTTGGAAAATATATATTTGATTTGGTCTCTATTTACTTTGATGGATTGAATTTATTAAATTGGTTTAATTATTGGATGTCACACAATCTACTTATGGAGTCCGTTTAAACTCACCCTTATTTTATATTTTTAGATGGCAGGTCAAGCCAAGAGAAGTCAATATTAGTATGCAAAAGATAGAAGATATGTTATGTGATGTTCCATGGCATGTTGTATATTATTTTGGGGTATGTACTAATCTTGATGTATTATATATATTGCATTAGAAGGTAATGGTTGAGAGTTGTATCATTTAAATGAGATTGGATTTTCTGTGATGTATAAGTGTGTTGTAAATTGATGAGATTCATATATAATGTATATTTTATATGTGTGGGCATGTCATTATGTAATCATATATGTAGATGGGTGTGGTATAATGAGTTTTGTTCATTGTCATCATGATACAACTGCGATTTGGAGAAGAACCTATGGAGTGATATGACTGAGATATGGATGAATAGAGATCTATTAAAGTGTATAAATTCTTGTTGATGATCTTTAATCGAAAAGTTGTATTATTATGAGTGATGAATGCTTATACATAGGTGGAAAGCCCTATTTACAAGGAAACATCTATCCGATTATCTGTAGAAATTAGATAAATTAGAAAATGATATCAGAGTAACCCCACCCTGGAAGTGGGAAAGTCATGGTATGATCATAATGGATTTACAACGTAAAATGGAATAACAGCCTCGAGAGAGCGTGGCCTCACACTCTCAAACAATCACACTTATTCTTGTTGAGATTGGTCTCCTCTACCAACTCAAGAAATACATAAATAAAATGAAAGAATAAGAAATTATACTTTTACAAGTATGTTAATGAAAGTGTAAGGGAAGCCTTTGATATCCTTGAATAGCTCTATTTGATGTAGAGGATCTTCCCTTAGTGTTGATGAAGAAGGCCTTGAGTAGAGAGTATAAAGATTTTTTGCTCTTGAATGTAGATGATGAAGTTTATGCACTTGGCCTTGGGTTACAAAGATTTCTTGAAGTTTTAAGCTCAATTCATAACCTCTTCAACCTTTGAAATGTCCCAACATCTTTCCTTAAATAGATCTCTCGAAATCTTGATCATTAGAAGAGATTGTGTGGCAATTTGTGGCTTTGCAATTTTTAAATTTCCAACCGTTGGGGCCTTAGGCGAATTACAAGCAGTTCTGGTATTCGGCTGCGCCCAGGCGATATGGCAAGTGGTTGTTGACCCTAAGGGTCTTGTTTTGATGATTACCAAAACTTGTTAATGACTTGAATAAGCTAATGACGTGTTGCTAAGATTTCTAAATTTAGAGGTAACTCTTAGAGAAATGCAACATGTTCAAAGGGATGTTTTGAAGGCTTTAGAGGAAGCTTCAGAACTTTAGAAGTGGCATCTAGAAGTTTTAGAGGAGCATTCTAAATTCAAAGGGAAGCATTAGAGAGTGTTCATAAGAAAGAAAAAGCTTCAAAGGAATGATTAGAAGGATGAAAAAGTTCTAGAAGAAGCATTTAAAGGTTCCGAGAATGCTTTAGAGATTGGAAGTGGGATGAGGTCAAAGTCAAGAAAGCTTCAGAGGTTGCATTAAAACTTCAAAGGACACATTCAGCGTTCAGAGAGAGCTTCAGAGGCTCACAGATTCCAACAATGTGTTTTGGATTTTCAAAGGAAGCTTCAGAAGTGTACCCCAACCTTTAGAGGTTTGTTTAAAAGAGAAGAGGAAGCTTTAGAAGTGAAGTAGATAAGTTTCATACCTTCAGAGGTATCTTCAAAGTCACTTCAAATGAGAGAGTAAATCTTCCAAGGTATGAATTTGAAGATACCTATGAGCCTAGTAAGCCTCATAGGTTTTAGGAAATACAGATGTTGGTAAGGGTTGGGAATGTAAGAAGGGAAAAAGGCCCAAAGCAACATTACCTAAGAGGCCTCAACCTTCAGAGGCTCTAAAGTGTAATGCAACTTCAGAGGCTCTGAAGCAACACAACGAGGCAATTTGTGCATAGTGCTAAAAATTCAAACTCAATAGTAGAAAAACCCACCAAACAAGGTTGCAATGGCTAGAAAGTTTTAGAAACTTATAAATTAGAGTTTGAAAGAAGAACTAGAAGATTCTTGAGCAGATTAAACATGAACCAATCTTAAGAATTCAAGATTCCAAACAGTGCATTACTATGATATGCAAGGTGTATGGCAAAGCTGAAATCCAAGTGAAATGGGGAAAACAAATGGGATGTGTAAGTGTAGAAAATAAAATGTTGTGAAAGCACACAAGCACAAGCAATAATAAAAACACAGATTTATAGTAGTTTTGGCCCCCCTTGGCACCTACTCCACTCTCCAAGGTTTCCCTAACCTTGGATTCCACTACCACTTATGGAATAACACTTGGTTTCTTGAGCTAACCAAGAACTCTTACACTGATTTACCATGCTCCCCAGAAACTCACAATGTTGGTTTTATTGAGGTCATTAATAACTCTATACACTAGTTTCCAAAGCTTATTAGTAACTCCCCTAGTTTTCAGAGCTAACTAGAAACTCAACACTATAAATATAAGTGTACAAGTAAATGCCTCTCTCTAAGCTAGAATGTACACAGCTAAACTCAAGTAAGAAAGATAAAATAGTAAAACTTTACAGTGCTTTTGTTCTCCTTTGAAATGTAAAAGATGCAGCTTTGAAGTTCTTTTGTTCATTACAGCCTATTGGAGCAAATAAAACTTGAGTGACTTGAGATTAATCCTTGCTAATGAACTGAAGAGTCTTCTACTTCTTTTGAACTCTTATTTATAGGTTTCTACAACTTTCTTGATGTTTCAACCTCATTAGGTGGGTTTTCTAACCATTATCTTTGTGTTTTTAACACTTAGCGCAAACTGCCTTGTTGCACTGCTTCAGAGCCTTTGACATTACATTCCACTTCAGAGTCTATGAAGGTTGGGGCTCATCAATTAATGCTGCTTTACGCCTTTTTCCCTTTTGACATTCCCAACCCTTACCAACATCTATATTTCCCATTCCCAAAACCTTTGAAGCTCTCATTCTGAACCTTTGAAATTCCCTTTCAACTCTGTTCTTCCAACGACTATATTTTGACCTCTGAAGCTTCACTATCCCATCTCAAGTGACTCTAAAGATACCTCTAAATCTATGCAACGTATCTGCCTCACTTTTGAAGTTTCCTTTAAAAACCTGGAATGCACAATTTGATTTTATGATCCTCTGAAGCTCTCTCCGATCTCTAAATGCGTCCTCTGAAATCATAAAGGCACCTCTGAAGCTTCCTTGACTTTGAGCATGTCCCACTTCTGACTTCTAAGGTATCCTCTAAAACTTTTGGTTGAACTTTGAAGCTTCCTCCTTCTACTCTGAAGCTTTTGAACATTCTTCTTCTTCCCTCTGAACCTTCCAAATGCCATTTCCAGAATATCTGAAGCTTTCTCTAAAGTGTTCACAACATCCCTCTGAATGTGTTGCATCCTTTGAAAGTTCCCTCTAAAATTAGAAATCTTAGCAACACATCATTAGCTTAATTCAAGTCATTAAAAATTTTTTTAATCATCAAAACCAAACCCTTAGAGTAAACAGTGCAATCATCCCAGCAAGCCTAAAAGGAGAATAAAAAGTACTATAATGTAGTTTATTGTTTATCATTATTCTTCAGCTTAAACTTGTGGACACTTAGGCCTAATTAGAGGCCATTTATTTTACACTTATATTTGTATTATTGAGGCTCTAGTTAGCTTTGAAAACTAGGGGGAGTTGTTGGTTAGTTCTGGAAACCAGTTGTATGAGTTGTTGGTGAGAACACTTCCACTTAAGAACACCATAGGAGGTATTGCAGCGGCTGTGGGGTAGCGATTAGCGCTGATAACTACATGTTCTACTACAGTCCTGCACTTAATTTTTTTACACTTTTGTCATTTGTGAGCTTTGACATTTTTCATATAAATTTCCTCATGTGTTTGTTAATCATCAAAATAGGAGTAATCACATTGAATTTGCAAGGCAAAGCATTCACAATCTCCCCCTTTTATGATTAACAAGACACAATACTCGTTCTATTTCTTTTGTGATTTTCTCATTGAATTTACAAAGACTTTTCACATTTGTTATGATTTGTTCTCATATTATAGAAGCTCTTTTTCAGAAAAAGATAGCATATGCTTTAATTCAAAATACGTTTCATTCAAGCACTAATTTTCAACTATTCAACTTTCATGAACATGAATCTATAGAATTTTCATTAATCTAGAGCATATTCATGCCATGTGCAATATTCATTCACTATTTGTGCTACAATATTAGATAAATGATATTCTCATTAAAACTCAAGTTAAGCACAATTTGTTATACCCTCCTTAAATATTACAAAATGTCTGACTAGGGATTGAATTCCTATTCAAGATCTTGAACTTTGAAGTTCCCCAAATAGGTTTTACATATACCTTGGAATTGTAATCAAATTAAATTTCAAATTTCATTCATGCCCAAGTGAAGATAGGTCGAGTTACATTTTCAGAGTTCGTAGTACCAATGTAAGTTCAATTTTTGAAATTTATATTAAAATCATCCCAAGATATGTCATTTTAATTTCAAAATTATAATCATCATTCATAGAAGTTATGAATCCAAGGACTTTACTACCTTGTATCTCTAAAATGTATTAATCACTAAACTTGAGATATATCATCCAAAACATAATCTTAGCATAATAATGGGCATATAAATCATTCTAAATTAGATGAATAGAAACCATTAATCCATGTCATTTAAAAATGAATCCAAAGATTATATGATCATTTCAACCAAAAACATCAAGCACACATCATTTAAAGTTTGCATTAATACTAGACGATGAATTCACATGAGATCAAGATTTCAAAATGTCAATATCAAGTACAATACAGAGAATACAATTCACCTCACTACCTGATCTCGCAAAAATAAAAACCTTACAAAAAAAATTTATCTCCCCCTTAGAAGATCTCCCCCAAAGACTAATCTTTTGTGCCTCTAACTTTCTCTTGCCTTTCTAGAACACAAATCACAAAAGAATGAGATTTGTGTCTCTTATTTTCTCTCCCCCCTTTTGTCAAGCATTCGGGGTTAGATAAGCAACATGAGGATCCTGAGTGGGTGTGACAATAGTGGGCTCCCCCTGAGTGATAGATTGAGTAGCAAGAAACTCATCAATGGTAAATGTAGGCTCTGGATCCTAGGTGATAGGGTTTGGAACTGTGGAGGGGTTGTGATCAACTGGGGTAGATTTAGAAGGTGTGTATTCCAAAATGTGAAAGAAGCTTGTCCAACTTTTTCTCCATGCTCTATTTGAATGACTCTTGTGCTTTCTTAAGTTCACACACTTATTGTCTTAATTCCTTCACCTCAAATGACAATCTAGTGTATGCAGAGGATCTAGGAATGGTGGTTGTAAGCGAAGCCTATGAGGATGTGAGATTTGCACTCCCATGGGACTACTTCTTTCCTATCTATCCTCTCGCTCTTCTCTAGCTCATCCTCCCCCTCAAAATGATATCTCTCAAGTCCTTTCTCCTTTTCTCAGTTCCCTCCTCCTCTTCCATTTCTTGCTCATGCTTGGCATTCTACTTTGCCAAGTAATCTGACTACCTTACTTACATTCTCTTGAGTAGGGTTTCCACTAACCTAGTCCTTCTTATAAGTAGACATGTGCAAGTGGGACTCTCTTTCTAGTGGTAGTTGGAAGTGTGAAAATATATTTTTCAACCAAACTCCGTAAGGTACCATGTGATTGATCCTTTGAGGCATGTAATTCAAGGCTATAAATATGACTTGGGGAAAGTTCACCTTTTGATATGTGTATATCTTCCACAAAATTCTAGCCTCACTAGCTAGGACCTGCTTAGTCTTACCTAATTTAGGTACTATCATCACCTCTAGTACCTTTCTCAACATTTTGAATTTGAGGGTGAGATCTCTTGTCCTCATATATGTATTTGCACTGGTATAAATTATGCCTAGTGACAAGATGTTGAAAATTTGCTCCTTTAGCAACCCATCCTCATCTACTTCACATGGGATACCTAAGATTTCTCCCAAATGCTCTGCTGGAGATGCAAGAGCTATGCCTATTGGTTCCAATCTAAGGGAGTTCAAGAGGGGGGTGGGGGAATGAATTGAGCTTTTTAAAATTTTGGCTAATATAAGTTCAAAGTGCTAGAAAAACTTAAAAATGAATCACGCAGTATAGAGCATATAAATATTTTATAGAGATTCAGCCCACAATATGGTACCTACTACTCTTTTTGAGTTACCCTCACTACTACACTCAGGTTCCACTAATCACCTATTAGTTTTCCTAAGCTCACCAACAAACTCTTACATAAGTTCATTTTTGAAGCTCACTAAAAAACTTATACACATTTTGGTTTTCAAAGCTCACCAACAAACTTATCCCAATTGATTTCCAAAGCTACCGAACAAACTTATACAAGATCAACAAGCCCCTTGCTTGCTATCTCAATCAATGCAAGGCATATAATAAGAAATGCCTCTTACATAGGCTGAGTTTGTACATAATTAAATGCAATAGAAATAAATGTATAATAATGAATATAAATAATTTTAGACTCCCTTAAGTTGCTGTAGAGAATAAGCTTTGAATTTAGATAATGTTTTGGTGATGTAGAGTTGGAAGAAAACTTAATGTCTAAAATTAAATGCTCCTTTTTGCTCCTTAAAAGTTTTTCTTACTTGTGTGTTATTATTTATTTTTTTTTTCGAACAAACTCTCTTTATTTCTTTTATAGCTTGATTCAAATTCTGCCCATTAGATAAGAAAATGTTTGTTCAATGCAAGCAAATTGACATGATTTTTTGTCCGTTAGAGCTCACTCACAAGTTTTCATGTCTAAAATTTGTTAAGCTATATCTAAGTTAAGTTTTTATGTCTGGAATTAAAATCTTAGACTTGCTTGAGTCGTTCATCTTGAAACAGACTATGCTTGGCCATGTCTGAAAGTGAATCATCATGTCTAGGTTTTGAATAGTCATGTTTGAAGTTAATATTTCAAACTTAGACTAGTGCTTAGCTTGTAATAGACTTCATTCTTCTATGTCCAAATATAAATTACCATGTCCAGAGTTGAATGGCCATGTCTGAAATTAATATTTTTGACTTAGTTGAACCATTCAACTTGCAACACTATATTCAGTTATGTTTGAGAATGAATTGCCATGTTCAAAAATGAATGGCCATGTTCCAAGTTAATATTTTAAATTTAGACTCGCGCTAATTGCATTTGGTCACACAAGTTGATCCTGGATATGCCCAAAAATGAGTTTCCCATGTCTAGAATTGAGTTTGTCATGTCCAAAGTTAATATTTCAAACTTATATCTTCAGCTGTGGCTATGTCCTAGATTTAGCACATGGAATTTTTAGAATTAGACTTCTAAACACTCTTGCTTTTCTCTTTAGTCTTCAATAATGTCTGAGTTTAGATTCTAGGTCCAAAATTGGTTATGCAGTGTCCGAACTTGCTTTTCCAGTGTGTATCTCTTTACTTGAGTGCGAAATTTAGATTGTTTTCTTCGTTTTTATGCCTTAATTCTTATTTGAATTTTTTCACAAGTTTGAATTACTTTGATAGTGTTTTGAGGCATGTCTGGAAGTTGTTTCACACACCGCTTTTCAAAGTTTCAGTGTCATTCTTTTTCATTTGAGCATTTACATTTTCTTCTTCATAAGCTAGTAGATCTTGTCTCTAAAATAGTTTTGTATGCACTGTCCATTTATGTAATTTCCATAATATATTATTCATTATTGCACACTTAGGAAATAATGATTAGTAGCTTAAACTTTCAATCATGTGCTTTTGCTCATCATAAAAAATTGGTTGGTTAAATATGTTCATCATCAAAATTAAGCCTAGAAAAGAGGTTTGGTTCAACAATCTCCTCTATTTTGTTGATGATAAATATCTGAGTGAATTATCTTTCAAACAGGTAAAATAAGAATATACATGGGAACTAAATATGGATAAATCATTCATAGCATAGCTACCCTTGACTTAGTGCATCCTCCCCCAAAATGGGTGCATCGGTTCTAATCATACACACATGCAGATGACATAATAATTTTTTTGAACGTACCTAATATCTCTTCCATAACATACAACATATTTTCCCATTTGAACATATTTTGATTTTGATAAACATACAACTTGTTCTCCCTCTACAAATATCTTTCCGAACATATATAATCATGCAATCATACAAATCTCTCCCCCTTTTTGTCATTATCACAAATTTACATGGGAAAACATCCAAGATAGAATATGTATGAATATGAAATACATAGAATTAAAAATAAAAATTCATTTCATTTCATTTCAGTACAAATAGAGTTACAAACAAAGTTACACCCAAGTATATTTCAGTACAGACAAAGTGTTAATCTAATATTTAAAGGGGTGTAGTAGGAACAAGATGGATGGAAGAAAAGGTAGAATTAGAGAGATTGTGGTGGGGCCTGATTATTATCCATTGAAATGTTTGGTATCATGCATAGCCATGCGTCCATCATGTATGGAAGGTCACATTAGAGGATCCAAAGTTTTGGATAGGAGAGAACAAGTTTGCTTTTAGTGCTACTCTTCCCTCCTAGTCCTTGGCCATAAAAGATGGTTACTTGGAAAGTCTAGCCTTTTAACTCCTATGAAAATGGTTCTTGCAATCTCCAAAGAACATGATATTTCTTGTAGATCTCTATTCAAGCTCTTATCTTCTTCTTTAAAAACATCATGAAATCTAGTAAATTTAATAGAATAACTATCTCTAATTCAAAACATCTTAACCACTACTCTGTCCACTTGTGGCTCTCAAACACAAATGACAAGGTTAGACTTTAATCTTTTGTGCCCATTTGGGAATGGGTCCAAGTGGATTAGTGGTAGCAAATTTTGGTACCTATTATTCCTTGAATGCTACTATAGCATTTGGAGGCTGAATTGCATTTACTACATCTACAACTTTTTTAAAAATTTAAACCATAGTTTGTTTAATCATTTGTTTTATTCCAAAATTTTAGTTCTTTTTCTTATTTTGCCACCTTTACTCATTACTTTCATTCTAAACAAGGTAGAGGGTAAGGTTTGTCTAAGGGCATTATTTTCTGCCTTAATCTGCTCAAATTCTCGAATTGTGCATTTATCACTTTTGAGCTTGTTTGTTTCATCTTTCAACTTGGAGCATTCATTGGTTACTTTGAATATCTCCTTGTATTTGGCTTTCAAAGCTTGAAATCTATATATAAACTTTCTAATTTATCAAGAAAACTTTGAGATTCAAGTTCAGAAGTTACTTCATCTTCATGGATAGCCATGAAGCTGATTTTGGTGTAGTATTCTCCTTGATCTCCTTTTACAGATGACAATCTGTTGAATTTTGCTTCATGTCCATCCTCAGTCATTTCCCATGCTGCAAGTGCTTTCTTTTTGTTAAAGCTTCATTTTTGTTGTTTTTATTTTTCTTTTTAGGATATGAATTGTTCTTTTTGTTCTATTGCTCCCCTTGCCTCTTGTCAGGTTCTTGATAGTCAAAACTCATGTGCTTGGGCTTGCCACAATTGTAGAAAGTAGGAACATCCTTTCTCTCATCTTTATTTCTAAAATTTTTAGTGTTACTTCCAATCTTCCTTTTAAACATGGTTTTGAATCTTCTGCTTAGCATCACCATGTCATCATCATTTTCAACTCCACTTGTTGAAGCTTCACTTTGTGAATATCTTCTAATTCATCTCTTAGTGCTATTGATTTCTTTCCTTTTGGTTCTTCTAAAGTTTTTTGCTTCACTAGAACTTCATGGGTCATAAGCCAACACATAAGCTCGTCAACTTTCATCTTATCCAGGTCTCTTTCTTCTTGGATAGTTGTGACCTTTGCAATCCACTGTCTTGGCAAAGATCTTAGGATCTTCTTCACCATTTTGAGTTCCTCATATTTTCTCCATGACCACTCAACCCGTTGATAATCTTTTGAAATCTTCCAAATATTTTTGATATAATTTTTCATTCCTGCTTGTAGAAGGCTTCATATTCCTGCATAAGTATATTAGTTTTGGTCTCTTTGACCGGATTAAACTTGGTTTACCATATTAAAATGATTTGGATCACTAGCCACTTGCCATATCGCTTGCAGTGTCACCAGGAAGAAATAAACTCCCTATACAATCTCAGTCGATACCACAACCGCCTACGAACATAATCGAAGCTTGGAGGTGCCAAACGATACCTCTGGCTACCTCAAAAGAAAATTTACTTGGCAAACCCATGCCACCTATGTGTATCACCTGGATCATAGCTGATACCGCAGCCCCCTGTAGTACCGCTTATAAATGGCTAGAGACATGGATTTGGGAGAAAAGTCAGGATCTGACCACAGCTGATACCACAGGTGCCTGCCATATTACTTGTCGAATCATAGTCAAATGCTATAGTCACATGCGATGTGCCTACCACTTCATAGTTGAAAATTTGAACATTGCAAAGCCACGAACTACCACCCAACAATTTCCAATGGCCAAGATTTTGGGAGATCTATTTAAGGAAAATTGTTAGGATGTTTCAAAGTAATTGATTGGGCTTTAACCTTCAAGAAATCTTTGCAACTGTAAGGCCAAGCATGTAACCTTCTTCATATTTATTTAAGAGCTTTCAACTTCAAAATCTTTCCTTAAGGCCTTCTTCACCAACACTAAGGGGAGATCTTTTGCACCATAAAGAGCTACTCAAAGATCAAGTCTTCCCCAGCACTACAAAAATACACTAGCTAAAAAGTGTAATCTCTTTATTAGTTTTATTTGTGTAATTCCTAGAGTTCATGTTGGAAACAAACCTTAAGAAGAATAAGTGTGATTGTTGGAGGGTGACTCACAATCAACTTGTTAGGATTGTTTATGCCTCCTTGAGTTTGAATCAAGAAGAGCGACTTGATTATTGGAGAATATCTCATAATTAATTACTAAATTATTTATGTCCCCTAGAGCTGAAATCTAGAACTGTGCTAGGTACACTAAGTATATTCCATTATATGAGATAGTAGAACCCAAGGCACAAGGCGTGTGCTCTTGGAAGAGTAGAGTAGGGAGTTTGACCCAAGCCACAATAAATTGTGTTTGATTTATGTGATTACTTTACTTGTTGCTATTTACATTTTATTATATACCTTAGCAAAATGTTTAAAAGAAGGAATTTAAATTAATAGGGGTTAAGCAAGAAAATTTTGTAAAACCTAATTTACCCCTCCCCTCTTGGGTTAATTCATGCCATAGGGACCAACACATAAAAAGGTTTGCAAATGGAGCATTTTGCCAAAATTATCCCAATTTAAAAATAAGATTCCTATCATCTTGTTTACCAACTAATGATGATTTAATATGATAAGCTCCTTAAGTTTTGCTCTATAGAACATGGACTAAAAATTATAACTATGAAGGTAATCTACATCAAAATCTCCAAGTAACTTGTTGAACCAAACCTCTTTACTAGGCTTGATTTTGATGATGAACATATCTAACTAGCCAAGTTTTGATGATGAGCAAAAGCGCATGAGTAAAATTTTAAGCTACTGATCATTATTTTCTAAGTATGGAGTAACAAACAATATATCAGGGAAATAGCATAAGTGGAGAGTGCATATGAGACTACATCAGAGATAAGATCTGCAAATATATGAGTAAGTAAACATAAATGCTCAAATAAGAAAAAGTGACACTAAAACTTTGAAAAAGCAATGTGTGAAATAACTCCAAGACATGCCTCAAAACACTGCCAAAGTAATTTAGACTTATGCTCAAAATCCAAACACAGACACTGTTGAAAACTAAAGAGAAAAGTTGAATGTGTCCAAGAATCCAATTCCAAAAATCCTATTTGCTAAATTTTGTACATAGCCACAACTAAAGAGGCAAGTCTGAAATATTAACCTTAGATATGTCAAACTCAATTTCAGACATAGTCAGGATTAAGTCGTGTAACAAAATATAACTAGCGCTAGTCCAAGTCTGAAATCTTATCTATAAGCATATAGATCATTTTCGGACATGATGATTCACTTTAAGACATGACCGAATATGATGTTGCAAGCTAAAGGGTTCATCCAAGAATCTAGACATGGCAAATCATTTCCAGATATGGAAGAAAGAAGTCAGTTGCAAGCCAAGCTCCAATCCAAGTACAGAATTTTAATTCCGGAAATGATTATTCAAAACTTAGATATGACAGTTCATTTTAAGACATGGCCAAACAGTCAATTTCAAGATGAATGAGTTAAAAAAGTCTAAAATTATAACTTTAGACATGAAAACTAAACTCAGACATGGCTCAACAGATCTTAGACATGAAAACCCATAAGAGAGCTCCAACGGACAAAAAATCTTGTCAATTCACTCGCATTAAATGAACATTGTCTTCTCTAGTGAGAAAATTTTGATTTTAGCTAAAAAAGGAGTAAAGAAAGGCTATTACAAGTAGTTGCAAGAATAAGATATCATTAAGAAAATTAAGAGAAGAAAAACAAGAGCATTTACTCTTAAACATTAAGTTTTCTTCCAACTCCACACCTCTAAAAAGCTATCTGCATTTAGTGCTTATTCTGTAACAACTCAAGGGAATCCAAAATTCTTGGTAGTTATTGTTATATGTTTATTTCTACTATATTTAATTATGTACAAACCCAACTTATGTAAGAGGCATTTCTTATTATACATTTTTCATTGATTGGGATAACAAGCAAGGAGCTTGCTAATTTGGCTATGTAAGAGTTTGTTAGTAAGCTTGAGAAAACTAACTGGTGATTAGTGGAACCTGAGTACAGTGAGTGAGGCTGACTCAAAGAGAGGAGTAGGTGCCATGTTTTAGGTTGAACCTCTATAAAATACTTATATGCTTTGTGCTGCATGATTCATTTTCTAATTATTACAACACTTTGGTTTTATATTGGCCAAGATTTTAAAAGTTGAATTCCCCCCCCCCCCCCTCCCCCCCCTCTTG
>JAYJMB010048591.1:0-10195 GCA_036873735.1 Pouteria campechiana
CTCTCTCTCTCTCTCTCTCTCTCTCTCTCTCTCTCTCTCTCTCTCTCTCTCTCTCTCTCTCTCTCTCTCTCTCGGAAATAGTTTACAGCAGACAAGACAAACCAGTATGCATCCACAGTCTCTACACAATGGAGCATTTCGGATTAAGATGGTAGTAACTATTCGTTTTGAGTAATTGCCAAGTAAAAAAGAATAAGAAGACTCATTCCTTAATTGGAGTTAACAAGGGTTTATTTGAGAAGAATGCCTCCAGGTTGCCTGTGATCACTTCAAGCAACATCGAATTGGATTCTTGTGTTAAGACAGCTCGATGAGGAGACAACACTACATTGTCCATGGCCAAGAGCCGCTCAGGCACAGTGGGCTCATCCTCAAAAACATCAAGCCCGGCACCAGCAATCTCTCCTTGCGCTAAACACCTGACCAATTCTTTCTCATCGATGAGCTCCCCGCGCCCAATGTTAATGATGACACCTTCCTTTCCAAGAGCAGACAAGACATCTTTGTTGATGATTTTTAGTGTTTCATTGGTCAATGCACACGCCACTATGATAACATCACTTCTGGCTGCAAGATCCAGGACACTTGAAAAATAAGGGAATGATACAGGTTTCTTTGTTCTTGAGTTGTAAATGATGTTGCAGCCAAAGGCCTCCAGCCTCGTAGCTATCTTTGAGCCAATGCTGCCAAGCCCAATGATTCCTACATTCTTGCCCCGAATCTGCAAGCATCACAGCATCTCCCAAAATCAAGAAACTATTACATAAAGAAAAGCTAGAGAGATTTCCACACTTCAAATTGAAGTTTATATTTGCAGGCAATATGCTTCAAAACATGAAAACGGTAAGTATGGCTCTGATTAGTTGGACACGCAGTTGGATTAGAGTGCAGTGCAATAGTGCACAAGATATGTAGATGCCAGTCCATTTTAGAATCAGAGTGAAACGGGGGAAAGCAAACAAGAACCTTAGGCCTACTGCATGAGTTTAATACATTAATCCTTGTTTAACAAATAGATAAGGATGGATGGATGGTCTACTACAGTTTATTTTCAAAATTCAGTTTCAGTTAAATGAAGAAGTGACACAGATACCATTTTTTAAATTTTAATCTCTTTATTCAAACTGATTTCTGTTCAAGAGTTTGTTAGCACCCTATGTTCCACGTAAGTGACACAGATACAATCTCACAATTGGCAGGGCATGATAGTAGTGCATAAGACAGCTCCCACTATTAGAATGATCCAGTACAATGATGAAAGAATTGCAAATTCTACTTGTTACTTTGACATTTTAAATGTCTCCACTTGGGAATATAATTGATTAAGTTGACAAATGAAGAATATTTTTGAAGTTCCAATTTCATATATTTCTCCCAAATAGAAACAACGTAGGATGAGCAATCCTACAGCATGAAGTATAGAATACAACAATGTCACACAAATGCAAAGCTGGGGATATTTTCTGCATATAAGAGAGAGAAGGTTGACAATGGCCAGTACTAGATGGATGGCAATTCCTTCAGTTAATTCTTTCCAAAACAGGTGAAAAGAACAAGGGGTGAAATTGGATTAGGAAAATTTGGCAAGAAAGAAGGCAGCTGCCACTTCCCACCTGACATTGAGAACTCTGCAAGAAGTACAGAAATCCAAACAATTGCAAAGTTGCACAGAAAAACAGATGATAGTCCAATTTTTAATTTTTGGATGTTTTGGACATCAAAGTTAGCACACCATCCTTCAGAAATCTTCCAAATATAATAGGTATCGAAAAAATGGGGCCTTGTGGAACCCAGCAATACATTGATTTCTGAAGCATCCACTCCAAGTTGAGTCTCCTAAGGGCTAAAGACCATCACATAAGGATAATGATAATGGAAAAAAACCAAAGATTGATTTATGGGCATCAATTATCTTACAATGAAAACAGAAAACACCCAAAAAATACATATATGGGTATATCGTAATGATATAGAAATCATCCAAATTTTGATATATCGGCATCTCGTAATGATATAGAAATCATCCAAATTTTGATATATCGGCATCTCGTAATGATATAGAAATCACCCAACTTCTGATATATGGGTATCTCATAATGATATAGAAATCACCCAAATTTTGATACATGGGGGCCACAAATTCCAGTTCAGTTATCGTTTGAAGGGACATGAGCTAACAAAGCGCTACAATCAGACTAAAATGAACGAAATAAACAACAAGAGAGAGATGACCTTGGAGCCGAGAGGGCGATACTCTCCCTGCTTAGGCCAGAGGCCATGGCGGACATAGCGTTGCGATGCAGAGACATGCCTGAGGACGTCGATGAAGAGGGCAACGGCATAGTCAGCGACGTCCTCAGAGAAGGCGTTCCCAGCATTGGCAACAGTTATTCCCCTCCGCCGGCACTCGGCCACGTCGATGTGGTCGACGCCGACGCTGGTGGTGACGACCAATCCAAGGTTGGGAAGGCAATCGAGGGTGGGTGCGTCGACAGGGCAACCGGCTTGTCTGACGAGCATAGCCCTGACAGACTGCGCTCGAGTGGTGAGGAAGAGGTAAAGCGGCAAGGAAGCCTCTTCCCATGGCTTCAGGAATCGGAATTTCTTGGAAAGGACTGATTCGAAGTTGTAGGGTAGAGAGCGAAGCAGCAGAACTAAGGGCAGCTCCATCTCTTCTTGGGAAGCTGTTCTGCTGCCATCTCTGCAATTCGCTCACTATTTATGTTGATGCATTCACCACTAGCAGACAGAAGATGCGGAGAATCAAACCGGTTTCGAAACCTAATAGCATTACAGAATTATAATATAATAAAATTTAAATAAGGATATTGATATTTATTTATTTACTTTTATAATTTTCTTAGAAGTCAGTTTTTATATTTTAATTACAATATTGAATATAGCAATTTTTTTAAAATAATTTAATGTAAAAAAAGGAAACTGTATTAAGCAGCATTTTTCTTATTTCAAGTAAAATATAACACCATTATTAAGAAAATTGAAAGCATCGATTTGCATTTTTAATTGTCAATTCCTTGAACTGTCCCTAAACTTAAGAAGATTAGGCGTCACTACAAAGCAATTAAAAGAACGATCATGTTTCCGGTATATACGTTTACTGGCAAGTGCTTTAGTTCATTACACACCCAGAAGTCCAGAACACGGAGATGCAGTTGGAAGATATGTTGTGGGTTGACTTTTTCCATCAACTTTGGACTATTGAAGCAATTGTTTGATTGCTTAGACATGACATCAAAGCAGGTCAAGATTTTATTTTTCAAATTCACAGTGGTAATACATGGAGAAGACAGCTTTGACTAGCATATGCACCCAATATGCAGGAAACCAAGGTGCAAATACCGGTGTGTGAAATTGCAGATTGGAAATAACAAGCTTCAAAATCTAATGATGGCCCACCAAGAACATCTGATTATGTCTAAATAGGTGAGCGTTGGATAGCATGTTACCAGTCCAATCATATAAATTATTAAACTTGATATCTTCCATTAATTGTATAGCTTTTGGACCATTAGTGTTGTGGAAGTTCTTTTGCTAATTCCAAGATCATGATCATCAATACAAGATGATAAACACAAATTAAAGGCATAATTAAACACAAATCAATAACACAAGATTTAAGTGGAAAACCCTTCAACCTAAAAGGTAAAAACTATAGGAGAAAGATAATCAATACATTGTAAAAACAAGTTTCAGACATACACTCAGAATATCTCACACACATTTCAGGAATGCCTTACACACATCCCCAAATCAACACACTACCCCTCTCTCTGATTTCTCTCTCTCTCACTTCTCTCCAAGAAAAAATCCTAAGATCTACATGATGACTCATTATCTCAACCCTGGAATTTTTCCACTAAATCACTAATTGAAACCTTGATAGATAGTTCTCCTAGTGGGCTTTCCTATATGAACTCTACTAGGCCCATCTTACATATGCAAACCCATTAAAACTTTTGCAGAATACAAGACACAAAAACTAAATAATTAGTTTGATCACCTTAATACATGTCTTGTGGCCAGTTAATAATTATGTCAAGCCAGTGGGATGTCAAGTTGATCCTGAGCTTGATGTGCAGAACAAAATGCATTCTAGTGGATATAGCTGAGATGATAGCTGAGATGATGAGTTTGTTTATGGTAGACAAAACACTCTGATATGACTCCTTTGTGTTCATGATGGAACAACTGTGACTAAAATCGCTGTACCTATTCCTTCAAGCTACTGTTGAATGGATCCATCAAGAGAGATGTGTATGCTCATTCTTCAACTGGAGTCAACAAGGTTTTATTTGAGAAGAATGCCTCAAGGTTGCCCATGACCACATCGTGCATTGATGAGAAGGATTCTGGAGTAAAAGCAGCTTGATGTGGAGACAGCACAACATTGTTCAAGGCAAACAGTTCCTGGGGAACGGAAGGTTCATTCTCAAACGTATCAAGTCCTGCACCACCGATCTCTTCTTGCACCAAGCACCTCACCAGTTCTCTCTGATCTATAAGCTTCCCACGCCCAACGTTAATGATGATCCCCTCTTTTCCGAGTGCCGATAAGACATCTTTGTTGACTATGCAGTGTGTTTCGTCGGTCAAGGAACATGCTAATATGATAACATCACAATGTGCTGCAAGATCGAGGACATTTGAAAAATAAGGGAATGATACAGGCTTCTTTCTTCTTGAATTGTACGCAAGACTGCAACCAAAGGCCTCAAGCCTCTTCGTAATCTCTGAGCCAATCCTACCAAGGCCAACAATTCCTACCTTCTTGGCCCTGATCTGCAAGAAGCATCACGTCTAAGGAATCAGGAAACCAAGTAATGTTGATTCATAAAAAAGAAAAAAAAAAAAAAAACAACTCAAGAAGAGCCAGGAACTGTGTTCATTCCGATGGATGAGTACAATCTTCCTGATGCACAGCAAAGGAGTTGGCCATGACAGTGTAACCAGGATAGTTTGGCATAAAAATAGGATCATGTAGAAAAATTGTCTCTTCCAGCAATGTTTCATCAATTTACAATAATATTCATATGGCTTGAAAACATTAAATTGCAGGACTGCACTGTAAAGTTCAGTAATTTCCAGAGAGAGAAAGATAATTCCATCACGGCAGACTTAAGCCATGGCTGCTGCAGCAGATGGAAGAAAAGAAATCACAATATCTCCAAATTCTCATGAATGGTACAGCTAGCCTAACCTTTACAGAATTACTTTAATTTCATTAAATAAAGAAACAATTGCTTCTGGCTATTTGATCCACTACCATTCACAGATGTTCAACAGGTAGCAGCCCACCAAAAATCCTTGCATATATGAGCTTGTAGAAATGTGATTGCAAACATCAATATTGGCTGCATTAGAAAACGTCCTTCAGTACCTACGGACAAAATGCTATCCAAAAAGTCATCCAACTTGTAGCCACAGAATCATGTTGGGGCAGTTTCCAAGCCAGCCAACAAGCTTGATAGTTGCCCATGGAAAGCCATGGAAAATACCAGTATAATTCAAAGAATAAGGGCTTGCTCGGAAGCTAAAATTACAAACAGCATCGTCTAAGTATTACATGTAATACAATCGGTCTTGTTTGTTCTTGTATCGTTCACATCTAAATTGCTTTTCTGTTCGAAAAATCAATAAATGAACACTTCCACTGCGTGACAAAGGCCCAATCCAATCAAACCCAAAGAGCATTTCCATTACAGAATAAACCGGAAGGGTTGGATTCTTCGACAAGGATAATAAGAACCAGTTCACTAGTACCACCAACTCCAATTCAATTATCAACTAGAGGGGTCAAAACACAATCTACAGAAATGTTCCAGCCATAATTGCACTAAAAATAGCAAAACTGAAATCCAATCAAATAGAGAGAGAGAGAGAGAGAGAGAGAGAGAGAGAGAGAGAGAGAGGAATGCAATAAGACCTTGGAACCAAGAGGGCGGTACTCTCCTTGCAAAGGCCAAAGACCCCGGCGGACGTAGCGCTCGGAGGCAGACATACGTCTGAGAACGTCAATCAAGAGGCCGACGGCATAGTCCGCAACGTCCTCAGAGAAAGCAGAGCCAGAATTAGCGACGGCGATTCCCCTGCGCCTGCACTCAGCCATGTCGATGTGGTTGACACCAGCGCTGGTGGTAAGCACCAGCTCAAGGCTGGGAAGGCAGCGCAGAACAGAGGAATCGACAGGAGCTAAGGTGCCTATCGACAGCAGAGCTCTTGCTGACAGGGCGTGGGTGGCGAGGAATTCGAGGGTGGGCATGGAGGGTTGCTCCCATGGCTTCAGGAGACGGAATTTCGTGGAAAGAGCGTTGTGGAAGGAGGGAGAGAGAGGGCGGAGAAGCAGAACAGAGGGGAGCAGTTGCTCTTCTTCTTCTGCGGCTGCTGCAGCCATTTCCTGCCGGAAATTCGATCTGATCGTCCTGCCGAAAGAACAGATGCAAATGGAGATTGCTTTTCTTGGATATTTCCATGATTAAATGGTGTGAGTATAAAGTAAGGATAAAGATTGGAAAAATACTGAAAAAAATATAGAATTTTTATGAAAAGTCAATATCAATTGAGCCTTGAATAATAGAACTTTTCAAAAAAATCCATTCCAATCAAGTCTATTCCGATTGATAAAATATAATTTTAATAGTTTATTTATGTAATATTATAACTATTTTATTCAAATGATTTTCAACAAATGGTTTTAAACAGTAATAAAATAAGATTAGCATATTAGATTTTATATACGAATTTCATAGAAACTGTAAATGCTAATTTTTTAATATATGGATAGAAGGTGATGTTGTTATTTTAGAAAAAGTTTTGAGTTGAAAGGATATTTATAGAGGCATATGCTAAAACCAGCGTTATCATATCAGAACCGGACCGGTTCGAAACGGTTCGGAACTGATCAGTTGACTGGTCTGGTCCATCTATCCAACAGTAGCTTTTTTTATTTTCATATTATTAATAAAATAAAAGGATAAATTAAAGTAGTAAAATATTATTCAAAATATCTATATATTTAGATTAATATCTATGATTTAGATTTTTAAAAATTATGTTCTATTATTTTTTAAATTTTAAAAAATAAAAAACTTTTCAACCAGTTGAACTGGTTGAACCGTCAACCGGCCACCTGACCAGTTCAACCACCTGTCCAATTCTGGTAATACGGGTTAAAACTAAAAGATTAAAAAGGTATTTTAAAATTTTAAACCAATGAGATTTTTTTTTTCTTCCCATATTTCCTCGTACTCCTACCAAGAGGACTCTTTGCAAAAAATGGGTCAATATTCACCTTCAACCGTTTCAATTTTGTGCCTAATGTGACTCGTTGATTAGAGATAATCTTTAAATTCCTAGCTAAACTAGTATTGATAAAATTGATACTAAAATTAACTCTCATTAAATTATTAAGGTAGGCCCAAACGAAAAGTTCGCACCAAGTCCTTCACTTAAACAAATTGCATCAAAGCAAAACCCATATTTAAAAGCTTCGTCCACAATAAATGGGTGATGTACACACATTAATCACATTATTCGTTGGATTAAGCTTAAGCATTCATACAGTTGGCCTAATCTCCTTCTAAGAAGATAGAATCCATGTACTTCCAAAAGGTTTTTCAGTTCCCATGTCATATATTAAACCAGTTGCAAGAACAGCTCATCTTATAGCTAAGACTGTCAAAATAGCATGGAGGAATCAACATTCATCCGCAATGGTGATTGGGAATAGGAAAAAGTCAGCACAGATAAAGATGGTTTAGTAGTCTTCCTCCACAGGAGTGAGCAATGGTCTATTTGAGAAGAATGCCTCCAGGTTGCTCGTGATCAGTTCAAGCAACGATGAGAAGCCTTCGGCCGTAAAAAATGCTTTATGAGGAGACAACTATATTGTTCATAGCAAAAAGTTCCCTAGGCACATCAGGTTCCTCCTTGAACACATGAAGTCCAGCTCCGCCAATCTCTCCTTGTACCAAACAACTCACGAGCTCTTTTTCATCTATCAGTGGTCTACGCCCAATATTAATAACGATTCCTTCCTTTCCCAGTGCCAACAGGACATCCTTGTTGATGATAGCGTGGTGTGTTTCATCAGTCAACGCACATGATCCTATGATAATGTCACTTCTGGCTGCAAGATCCTGGACACTTGCAATATAAGGGAACGGCACAAATGGTTTGCTGCTTCTTGAATTGTAAGAAATGCTTCAGCCGAAGGCCTCCAGCCTCTTTGCAATCTCCAACCGAATGCTACCAAGCCCAACAATCCCCACTTGTTTGCCTCTGATCTGCAAGCGTCAAGAATATCTTGCAAATTTAAAGACCAACAAGCATTAACCGGCATTCTACTAGTTCAACTGTCACAGGTGTGTCTTGGTTTCAGTCATCCTTCATTCAAGCAAACAAAAAAATTAATTCTCAAGCACGATGATCACAGTGAGATTCTACGCATGAATATTCATCAAAGAACCACCACCTGAATGAAATTTTGTGGGCGCTGAGACCTCAACTTGGTCATACAACCGAGGGAATTTTAGTTATCCTGCATCTGCGTGCAAGTCGGATGTCATGAAGCAATTTCAACTGCATGAGAGAACTAAACAGCTTAAAATAAGCGGCAGATACATCAGATGATTAAATATTTCAGGTCCTACTTGACATTAGCCATGCTTACATAACTGAATTTAACAGAGAATTTAAAATTAAGCAAATTTCAATAATAGAGCTACACAACTCAAATTCATTGGAAGTGAACTTGAAGATTCAGTCGACAAGTTGAGGAGAAAAGTGCTACACTGACTTCCGTTGATCATGTTATAAAGGATTGCATTATTTGAGATACAGTTCAATTGAGTTTTCGGAACCTTAGTTATTCTACACTTCTTACTTAAGTGTAGCTGGTTACATCAGTAATGAGTTGGAACTTAATTGTATGTCGGGTATACATTGTTGGATTGCAGTCGCATATTGGGTGATTTTCTTCAAAATCACACACTATTACAGAAACCTATAAAATAATATTTACCCTTCGGGTTCCTGATAGCTGATTGAATCCTCCAAGGCAGAGGACCAAATGCACGATGAAGCCTCTGTCGACAAAACACAAGGCTGAGTTAAATGGTGCAATTTCAAGTTTTAGTAGCTTCTAACAGAACTGACGGTGGCAATTGGCACAGCTGATGTGGCAAGGCAGAAAACCACAATGATGGTAAAAAAAGGTCGGGGAAAAAAGAGGCACCAAGATAGTAATGCTGGCACTAGAAGAAGCAACATTTGAGGTGTCTGGCAATCAGCAATGTTGGGTATGGAGGTAATCAGTAGCCTCTTGAGTTTTCGAGTGCCTGACTCCCACCCTCCCTCCCCATAATTTGGGGGCATCTCGGATTTGGCTGTCCAATTTAAGTTAATGTTTCTTTTTATCCAGCCTTGCAAGCTTAATGTTTAGGATTAACATCAACCATGGATGGTTATTTGCCCACCCAATCCATCCAGCCCAAGATGTTCACTGCTTGTGGATTCCTGTGTCATGCCTATGGCACATCCAATCCATTTGTCATTAAGGGCAGTGCATCTTGATGCTTTCGGAGAGCTCAAAATTGTCAATTGATCACAACAACAAAAATTTAGTTCCGTTCTGTCATTGGACAATTTTGACAGTAGTCACTAAACCAAGCTTCTTGTGGTATGCATTCAGTTCCATCAGCAACAAACACTTCATAAAACTATTAAATGAAACAAAAGAATGACAAAACAGAAATGTGTGTCTGAGAGAGAGAGAGAGAGAGAGAGAGAGAGAGAGAGAGAGAGAGAGAGAGTGTGTGTGTGTGTGTGTGTAGATAAGGTGCAGGGTTCTGCTAAGTCTTAGGCTATGTGATACCCACCATTATTTGTCTGTGAAAGCAGCTATGTTTTATGGAATAGATGTTATAGAATCAAAAACAACATGTATATAAAATGAGTGCTAACCGAGGAGACAAATAAGAACTAGAAAAGGATAAGTTAAAATGATTTTTAGGCCTTGAATGAATTAGAGCTTTGCTACTAACGCTTTCGTCAATGATTCATTTCTCCAAGGTAGCAATCACTGGGGCTAAATTAAAATTTAAGAAGTAAATTCAAATTACTAACAAGCGAAAGGGACAAATTAGAAGCTGGATTAAAATTATTGATAAATGGAGGG
>JAYJMB010048591.1:10295-22304 GCA_036873735.1 Pouteria campechiana
TAAGAAGTAAATTCAAATTACTAACAAGCGAAAGGGACAAATTAGAAGCTGGATTAAAATTATTGATAAATGGAGGGGGTAACTAGGGGCCTGATTAAAATTAGCCGAGGGTTATTGGTAGGCCACCAAGACGTATCAAAACTACATATCCCAAATTCAATTTGGCACGAAGTGATAACAGAAGGGAACATTGTTCGCATTTCACCAACTGGTAGAGGCTGAAATAGACTAATGAATTGAAGAAAAAATTCAGAACCTATCAAGAGATAAATGAAAAGGCAGGTGACCTTGGAATCAAAAAGCCGATACTCTTCCATTCTCAACCAGTTGCCACATCGAACGTCACGGTCTGAAGATGAGATTCGGCGAACGACGTCAAGCAAGAGTCCCACAGCATAATCTGCGACATCATCTGAGAAGACCGACCCAGCACTGCCAATGGCGATTCCTCATCGCCTGCATTCACCCATATCAATGCGGTTGATGCCGGCGCTCGTGGTTTGGATGAATTTGAGGTTGGGCAGGCAGCCGAGGGTGGCAGAGTCGATGGGGGTCAGGCCTGGAGCCACTGACTGCGCATGGACGGCTAGGAAGATGTAGGTAGGCATGGAAGGCTTTTCCCATGGCTTTAGGAAATGGAATTTCTTGGAAAGTGCTTGTTCCAGAGATGGGAAGAGGGGATTGAGCAGCAGAACCAATGACAGCTGCCGCTCTTCTTCGACTTCTGCTGCTGCGATGTCTGTTCGTGACCAGATGCTGCCAACCCAAAAATGAAATCGCTTCCTCTTGCTTTTTGCATGATGTTAATGGGTGCTGGGGCAGAAATAGAGAGGAGGGGCAACAGAAAATAACTTTAATAAAATAAAATACAAATATCAATTACAGAGTCATTACAGAATCGACGTTACTTCTCCTCTCTTTATATGGTATATCCCAGAGTCGCTATTAACAGGATGCCTAAGTCACGTTACCTCTCTTCATATAGTTGGGAAATCAACATTTTTACCACTTTTTATTAATTATTTCGTATTTTATATCCAGATAATTATATATAGTATAATTTTAAAAATCAAATTTAGAACATTCTGGTTGCTATGAATCTCACTCCTTTTCGCTTTTTATTTTTTATTTTGCTTCTTAATTCTTCTCGAGCTTCAGCAGTAGGCTGACGTTCTTGAGCTGTTGATAAGTAGAAACCGACCTGGAATCAACAGCCAAGGTGGGAACAAAAGACATTATCTCGCAGATGGGTGGAAGAAACAATCGAAAACATAGAAAACCAAGGACAAACATGCAAGATCCCAGTTTCAATTTCCTGCCACGTGATTGTATGATGCAACTGATTCTTGTTTCTGTGACTTTCGCGAGGGGATCATCTCAATGGAATTAAAAGACAGCACATTCTTCTTCACGTTTTAACAATTGTTGTAAGATTTCTTTATCTTAATAACCCTGCTAACTCTCTGTTATTTTTGTTTATTTTCAATCATTAAATAATTAGTGTGCAGTAAACACCAAAATAACACAAAGAATGTGGGTTAACAATGAAATAAACACAAGATAATATAGTAAAATTGAGGGAAAAAATAGATAATAGGTGAAAATTAAGTTAATGACAAGTGAAAATATATATGAGTAATGATAAAAAGAAAAGAACAATGATCCAAAAAATAAAGATAATGATTAAACAAAAATGATGTAAATATAATGTTTTACTTGTTTCGGAAGCAGTATTAGGGGTAAATGGGGAAAGTTTTCCAAAACCCTCCAGTCTATCATATATGGCATTTATATATCTTAATAATCTTATTTTTAAAATATTTATATTTTTTTCATTAGCAACTGATCATTACCCTTAAAAATCTATCTATTTTTACTTTATTCAATTTTACGGGATGACATTATTTTCATTGTTATTAGAATCATTTACCTCAAGGTTTTAAGGCCCTCACTTTTACCCCTCATCCAAACACTACCAAGCAAAAAAGAGGATGTAAAATTGAGGTAATGCAACCTCTTTTGCATCCACTTAAATATAGATCCTTGTCCGGTAATGAAAACTGAAGGAAATTCATTTTCTCCTCTTTCTTTTCTGTTAAATTGATATAATAATTATCTACCCCAAAAATCACATCTTTTTCACAGCATCCCCGCACCACGAAAATGGGTGGGAACAATCAAGCAGGTCCCCTTGTTGAGAATGTTGCTCATCCACCTATCGCCCACAACCACATGCTGAGTAAGATTGCCAGTTGCCCGCTAATTCCAAGGGTATGCCTGCCATTATCATAACAGTCTAACCTCAGCTGTGATTTGAGACAAGGTGGTAATTGGGTTTGGGCCTGCCAGTTTCATGCTAATGGGAAAAATATTACATTTCCTAAGGCTGCTGTAGGTGATTATTTCAGCTGCCAAGGAAGAAATCTTCAATTTCTACTGCACAGATTTACAAACAAGCTGACTGTTTCCATCATGAAAAGACAAAAGATCAAATGGGAGAAATACATGACCCATAAATCAAAGCTACCGATTGCCCACAAAATATTAACAAGCCCAAGATTACACTTACAAAAACAAAAGAGTATGTGACGACAAAGGACAAAAAACCAAAGACAAAAAGGAAATCATTTGGAATTGGTATATGATTTGTTGCTGCTGCTGCTGCAGCATGTTTGTTGTCAGTCCCTTACGCATCCCAACCATCTTTACGGTTGTCAAATTGCGATTTTCTTGGGGCCAGATTTCCATACATCTCTGAGAATTTCACAAGGCAATCTGTCCTTATCCGATAGTGCACCTTCGTGTTCCGGCTGATTGCTGCCCCAGAGAACTTCGAGGTGTCAATTGCCCAAGCAGGCTTCACGTACTCCACTGCCCTAGATGAGCTTGCATTGGCATACAAGAAGTTCAAAAGCACATCCTCACAGTTGAAATACTTATCCACCAACTCTCTTCCCTTCCTGGCCGCCTCACTCCAGTACCTTTTAAATGCCAACTGACTGTCAATGAATGCAGCCCCTGTCAATATCATGTTATAGCCTCTGCGTGTCCGAGCATACTTCTCATCCCTGTACTTCAATGGGCTGCTGTCAATCAGCCGTGGGTAGAACCCAACTATCCTATCCGGGTGATCCCTCCAAACTCTAAATCCACGTTCTACATCATCACAAGTCATCATAATGTCATCGTCCAGTTCAAGTACTGCTCGGTTCTTTATTAAAGGATCTACCTTGAATCGGTTATTCAGTGAATTGCGCTCTTCTACCCTGATTCTAACTGGCACTGCTGAATCTAGCTCACTCAATAGAGGTGGCTCACCTTTGTTCCATACTACTACAATCTCTCCAACCGACGAGCATCTTGAGTAATGCTTGATATACATCTTAAGATTCCACAACCGAGCATCATATGTCATGGTGAGTAATGTGAACTGAGAATAGTGTCCTTTCAATGGGTATGCTTCTTCTGCACCATTGCCACCATAAATATACTTCACACCCATGCATATTAGCACCACTGCTATAAAAAATAAAGATGTGAGAACAGACCCACCCAAACATGTCTTGGGTTTCATCCGTCCCCTGATGAATGAACTCATCCTGTTCAAACGAGCAAGGACCCGCCACAACTTTGCAGAAAAAGAATGAGGGCGCTCCCATGATGTGAACCCAGCACTTTTCTTTCTGTATCCATGAAGACACCAATTGACAGGTAGGATGCAATTAACAGCTCCAACCAATACGCCTGCTATTATGACCACCATAGCTGCAGCTGCGACGGCAGCAGAGCCTAAAATTAATCTGTGCACAGTATCACCAGAAGGAACCCGATCTCCGTCCATTACTCCGATCCACTCACCGGTTGAACCTATTTGTTGCACATCCAGTTGATGGTAACGAGCACCATTCCAAGCATTTCGGTCTTTCTTGGGCTCTTCAAAGCCTAGCGGGACTTCAACTTCCTTGTATTCATCTTTAGTGAGAACCAATATCTTGAAAGCCCGCAATCGCCGCCCATATGTTTCACCACAGTCTTGACCCACACGGTAGAGGTTGTTCTTATACATAAATGGCCTGCCTCCATTCCGAGCACCCAAGCTCTTATCAACATTAAAAATTGGATTCTTCTTGTGTGGCTTCCATGGACCAAGAGGTGTGCTGCTGTACCAAATCTCAAGCTCCCCATTCTTCTTGGTGCCAAAACCACTGAAGTCCGAACCAAAGAGCCAATAACTGCCTTCATAATTCACAATGAAGGAATCTATAAGTGGCTTTTTCAATATGACTTTTTCAAGCTTCCATTGCAGGGGAAAGTTCGAAGCCTTATAGAGACGAAGCTCCCCTTTCTCGCTACTCTCAGGCATCATGTATATCTGTCAAGAAAAAGGGGAAAACATAAGAATGGGCCAGACACAGCTAGGCTGATGAGCATATCAAAAGTCCAATAAACTTAAGAAATCTAAAGGAAAGGTTGGGAAAAGTAAGAGCAGTGATTTTACAGCATCAAGATAGCGGAAAACATATGGATAAGAAAGGTGCCATTCTTCATCCAATGCAATGCCCATGTGCTGCCATGTTGCACCCTTATCAGTGCTTCTTGCCACACCAATGTCTCCTTGCATTGTAACTGAATTCTTTGTCTCAAAAAACAGATAGAGAATGTCGTCCTGGATAGCAAGGCCAGCATAAAACATTTAAGAAGTGACCACAAAGTCAATTTAGAAGATCCAGGGAACACTACATAAAACTAGAACTATAGCCAATTTAGAAAATACAATAACCGTATCTAAGAGGAAATTATCTCAAAAAGTTAACATCATGACAAGTTAATGAAGCAGGCAAGTCAACGGGCAATGCTGAGACTTGTCCACTGCTAGCCAATGAGCTAATTACTTATGATGACTGGGTCCAGGTCCTAGCTAAGCAACTAGGTTCGTGCCTTTTGGCCTACTAGCTATAGTATCTTGGTAAGGCCATGCTTTTGTGCAAAGTGCAAGCTAAAGCCATCCCACAGAAAATTTTATGATCAGAATGCAAAGCTAAGGCCAAGGCCCAGCCATTCAGGCTTTAAACTGAAAACTGAGGGAATAAGGTAGAGGCCAGAAAGATTGCATACAAATGTCACTGGAAATGACCTTAAGGAAAATGGCCAAACTGAAGACATGTTGCTATCAGTGTCATCAAAACAGAACCAAGTAACTGAACCCATCAACTGTTTTGAACTGGAATGGAACCAAGTAATTGAACCCATCAACTGGTTTGAATTGGTTTAAACCCCTTTCAATTTTTTTATAAAAAGCTAACAAATATTAAATTCATTTGATAACTTTTTGTTATTTATATTTAAAAAAAATTACATGTTCCAAAAACTGGTTATTGATTGAACCAAACCTGCCAGATTCTAGTTACTGGTTGAATTGGTCCAGCTTTGATAAAATTCACCACCATTGGTGAGAGAGAGAGAGAGAGAGAGAGAGAGAGAGAGAGAGAGAGAGAGAGTATGAAAACATGATTCATGCAGGTGATTTCATTTAAGAAGAAACACTAACATGGTAGTGGTGGTGAATAAGTAATCATGTATAAGTAGTACAGTATAAGTAGTACATAAACACTATATAAAGCCTTTGAAATTCTTTGCCTATTGACCTACAACATTCGTTTCCATCTCTTCACTTTCTACATCATCCTTTCCATGTTTTCCAAACTACCTGCTCCAATTCCCTGGTCCTATGTTTATCACCATCAACTTCATAATCCCCAATAAAACAAATCTATTTTCCACCATATTTCAAGTAAGAATTATCATAATTTGAGACAGAAGGTCAAGAAACCCAACATCAACCATACCCCTTCATTCGTGTAGGATCAGCTGCTGTATCACTAAAAGGCAGAGCCCCACACAGTCAAGCATGCCTCCAATCTTCACCCCGTATTCCACATCCTCTTTGGAGCTGATCCCTTAAAAATGAGACCCACCGCGAAAAAAATAATCTGACCTACAGAAATATATATCATCTGTATGCACCCCTAGATACCTGAGCAGTTCATCTTCTGCCCAAGAATTCTAGACTACATTAAATGACACCAACTACAGTCCTTTTCGCTCCTATGCCAATTGATTTATAAGACATATCAAATGCCCTCTATCTTTGTCGGTTGATAGCAATGGTTCTTGTGACACCACTCCCATAGGAAATTATTTGAAACATCACAAATTTCTGTCACTGACGCTGGAATCTTGAAAAGCAGAAGGTAATAGACAGAGTGGAAAGAAGAGTTTCAATGAGCAATCCTTAGCATCATTAAAAGAGGAAAAGGCAGCAGAGCAGAAGGGCATGGCTCAAGGATGGCATCACCAGTTGGCCCTTTTATTCCAGACTGAAGCTCACTTAGTAGCATAATAAGTGATCCTGTTCTCAGGCTTGCCAGGCCTTAAACAAGAAGAATTACAAGACCTAGTGCTCAAGTAAGAATTTCAGTTGGGCATGAATTAAGCGTCTCACCAAACATTTATTCAGCTGAGACAAAATTCAATGAACTGGCCCTAGCCTACCATTCAGTGGAAGAACTGAAGAACACGTGTACCATGTCTATTCAAATGCCCAAGTACAGAAGTGGCCATGATGACAGTAATGCAGATAATGGCATGGTCTGAAACTATACATCATTTTACCCAATAATAAAATAGCAGGAGGGTGAATTGCTATATCATAATATGTTCTTCAAATGATTTATGCTTTATTGTGCATATTGCACAGCTCCAAAAAATATGTAGTAGCAAGGAAATTACCTCTCTCTTTTCTTTCCGCAGGCATCTATCTCCAAGGATTTAAAAGGATACTGATTATCTGGCAAAAAATTAAAGTTTCTAGCCTGGAAAAGGAAGTGTTAAGAGATTGCAAGGGTGGTACATATAGGCTGCCAAACCATTATGGACATCTCTAATAAGTTTAACTTTCACAGTTAAATGTTTCTAAGAAAGGCTTCCACTTCTCTCCCGGAATCTCTTGAACGAAACTTTTGGAACTAGACTTCCAAGCATTAGTTCAAAAAAGATTTAGAAGAAAAAAAAAATGTTCTTCCACTATATAGTTCTTCACCATTTCCAAAAGATTGCGCCAATGTTTAACAACCCAAATAGCCTCTCCATTTCTACATAGTTATCATTAAACGTTGTAGCTTTTGACCAGTAATGAATCTGGTCTTCTAATCCCTTGTTATAATATCTGACATCTTTTATTATGCAAAAGTCCCACAGTCTATCTAGAAAACATAAAAAATGCTCCCTTCCGACTATTATCCCCCAGCCCCAGAAAATTTTATCCATTCTTCTATTTACCATGAAGACCACTCATTCCAAGCAGAGGATCAATATGCCATAACCAGGATAAACAGTTGACTGAATCGACAGTTAACCAAGGCACAAGGTATGGTGTTACCGGCAGCTTAAAGCTCTACAAAGATAAATAGCGAACCTTATTGATTGTCAGTTAACGTGGCATGCAATAGCTAATTACGTTCAGTTCTTGAATGGACGCTAATAAGCCAGTTGAAAATGGCGATGCGACGGGTGATAACCACAAACTCCTGCGAAAAGACGGTTGCCCAAAGTAACCATCCCAGCTACATATCAACAAACAGGGCCTAGTAGTACCATTTTGCAATCCACAACAGTCATTCTCAACTGTTTGACATTAATTTCTCATCAAAAAATCTAAATTCTCTCCCACCTATCTTGAATTTCTCATCAAAAATTCCCAATTTTCTCCTGATCTCTTATCAAATTTGAATTACGCTCTCCTGACCTAAGCTCTGCATTAAAGCTGAAAAGTTACTTGTAGAGCCACATCTGTTTGTAAAATAACATAAATTGGATCATAATCATCCAAGAGACCAACTTTCCAGAGCTGCCTGAACCACTACTATAGCTGGGTTTGTAGCACAGAGACAACCAAGTCCTTTTCCTCCAAACAGCAAACACGTTTATACCTGAAAAAACAGGAACGGATCTGCGACGAAATTGCTCGGAAAACCAGCATCCGAAGCCGAAGCACAGGTGAACACGGGATTCGCGACAGGCCATGCAGAGCTCTCGTTCTTCCACACATTCCTCTGCCCAATTCACCACACCAGCAAAAAACCAAATCAATCACCCACCAGCACCACCAGATCCAAACTAGAGACATAAAAAAAAAAAAAAAAAAACACAACAGCGCAACGCTTACCGATTCAATCGGCTTCAGTGAGAAGGGGGAATCACCATAGAACATCCCAATCGCCCACGACCCCTCGCCGTCGGGCTGGCAGCCGATCGAGGAGCTCTCCGGGCGGTCGTAGGGTGGGAACGCCAGCCAGGCGAATAGCCCGCCGACGACGCCGAAGACAACTAGAGACGAGAGCAGGAAGAGGAAGGTCGTGGAGAGGAAGCAGTGCTCCCATCTCCACCTGCACCAGCACTTGAGGCTCATGTCGCAGCAGTCACCGCTGCTGCCGCTGCCGCTGCTCGTGCCCATAGCTGCAAACACGATTCTGCTGCCGCCGTTGCTGCTATTTGCTTTCTTCATCACTGTGGGAGAAATTCACAACCGCAGGAGGAAATTTTAAAAAGTCACGGAGAAACAGTGGAGTCAGCTGCATTTTCGAACATTCCAAAAGAGGAGAAGCGCTTTCTTTCCTTCTTCCTTCCGCTACGAGTCTCTGTTTTTCTTTTTTTTTATTTATTTTTATCGCGGTTCAACGCGGAAAATGCCGGAATGGTCTGCTACGCCGGGCTCCTGCTGGTTTAGGCGTGTCGTGGGGGGCGCGTGGGCGTTTTCTGCGCGTGTTTTATTGCAGCGCAATAATTTGTTTTTTGATCGCGAAGGCTTGCTTTTGGACTTACAGCCGTCGCCTCCCTCTACGCCTCGCAAGCATGGATTTTGGAATGGTGATTCGAGGAAGTGGTGTCATCTGAGCCGTCTAATCGATTGGATCTCTAGGACATAGATATTGGACTGTCTGGAATTGGTCATTATGATTTCTCTAATGAAAAATTTATAGTAATCTACATCCATCTGTCAATGTTTGATTTCGGTTTGTAAGTATTTGGCTCTGGGTAAAAACTCATTTTCTGAATTTATGGTTTTTGATGTGGTGGGATTCTCGTGAAAGGTGTAGATGTAGTGTAGACAGCGGATGCTTCTGTCTTCGGAACTTGCAGGTGCGAGGTCAGTTACTCTACAACCGCCGTAGGAAAACAGCTTTGCATTTCATAAAAGTGGGATGCAATCTGTAGGCTTGATTCACCATCCATCGCATCCATACAATTAAAACTGCGCGTTGTAATTCCAATATCCATCGCGTCCAACAGTTATTAATTATTTATGATAATAATAATAATACCTGGAAATATCTAAAATGAGATCGAGAATATGAAATATTCATGCATCGCGCATCCGATAATTAAATGCCACTGAATTTCCGGCTGTGAATCTCTACGCTGCATTTTTCATGCATGTAAATTTTCGGTCAGATTGATGAAATGGACTGTAAATTTCCATCCATCGGGATGGACATAAGCATAGTTTCTTTTTCAAAAGAGCACGGAGGCATTAAATAATAAAAAGTTCTTGCGGACCAGCATTGTGGGTGAAATTTCAAGTAGAAAATTTTAATTTTTACCCACTTTCTTAACATCGGAGACTTTAAAAAATTAAAAGGATATAATGTGGAGAAGTTATAGTGAATTTTAAATATTATTTGTATTTAAATTGAGAATAATTCACGAATTATCCAATAGTCTATGTTCATTTAATGTTTGTCACTTTCCGATATTCTGTTACTCCGAGCTTTCATTGAAAAGATAATTTCCGGCACGGATAATGCATTTTATGGGTCTGATTTTAAATAAAATGAAAAATTTAGCAGAAGATTTGATCGATGTTTGTTTAAGTGTACAATTACAGGTAGCACTTGCCTCGTTACCTGGCACGGGGCAGGTTGTAACGGTCAATAAATGGACGTGCACTTGAAAAACTGTTAGCATGCGTTGGAATGAAGTTCCAACTAACATTAACATATAACTCAAAAGCTTTAATTTTTCAGTTAATGAATTTTATTAGGGGTGTATTTGATTTCTCTGAATATTCCATGAATTGCACAATATTTGTTTGAGGAAATATTTTTTATTTCCATGAACATTATTGAGTAGATAAACGTAATTTTGGTAATTGGTATAAATATTCCTAAGAACTTATAATTGTTAATGAAAATAAAAAATAATATAAAAAATAAATAACTTATTTAAAATGAAAGATATTTTGAAAATGGTTATAATAATTTTTTATTTGTTAAGAAAATAAAAAATATTTTTTAAATTTTAAAACTATGTTTTTTGTTGGGGGGAGTGATTTTAACATAATCTACTTACTTAATGGTATTTCCTCATAAATTATAACACTAAAGGTATTTATATGCTTGTAAAAAATAAAATTATGCTATGGGATATATAATTTTGTCAAAACTCAAGGACAGCAGTCAAAATTACCCATGTAGATAATTTTCATAAAAAGGATTAGGCAGTATAGACCACCGCAGCCTGATGAAATGGTGACAACAGCCTAACCATGATTTGTCAGCCATCTATCGAACGTCCAAAGGAGAGTATCTATTTTATTTTTGGTCCACGTGATAAGAAAACGTCAAACATTTGAAAGGGCTCGGGGATTCTGGTGAACAGCAACATACGGCAGTCGCTGCTGGGGTAGGCAATATTCAAATTAATATTTATTTAATTCAACCTAATCTCTTATTTCCGGTTTGGTGGTTTGACCATCTCTCTATATTTTCTGGTGTAGGGTGCATCTGAAAGATAATCAACGGCTGGGATGATTTCTTTGATGATAGATGTCTGCGATTTTCTAATATTTGTTTGACCCGTTGTTTTATTTCTCTCCTTCTAGAAAAAAGGAACGGGACCGGCAGCTTTCCGTAACGCGACTTTCTGTTTACCAGCAGCGGCCGACTTTACGGGACTTTCTGGCTCCTGCACAGACGGCTGGACCTCGTGACAGCTAGTCGTCCGGTTTACCCGCGCGTGAGACTGCCACGTCAAAACGAGTGAATGATCGTGAATGGCCGCCGTTGCTTGGATGGAGGGAAAATTGGAAAAAAAAAAAGGAAAAGAAAAAGAAAAGAAAATATAAATTTAATTGCCTTAGAGTAGTTTACTAATTTAATTTTTCAAAAAATATAATTTTAAAAAAACATTATTTACTTTATCTTTATTTTATCATTAGTGTACTATATTTTCACTGGTGTTATCAGAATCAAACCGGTAACTTGTTTAGTCCCGTCTAGCCTTGTTATGATTTAATAGTAATTTTTTAAATTTTAATATTATTAATAAAATAAAAAATAAATTAAAGTAGTATAATATTATATAAAAGATCTATATAATTAGATTAATATCTATAGTATAGATTTTCAAAATTATACCCTTTTTTATTTTTTATTTCTAATAAAGAATGGTTTAACTAATTTAGTTGACCAGGAACTAGTTGGATCATAAACTGGATGCTTAACCATATGGTTACCATCTATCCATTTCTAATAACACTACTATTTTGCTTATTTTTTATATAAAATAGATTTTTATTGGTTTTATATTTTCCATAGTCATTATTTTATCTTTACTGATAATATCATTCTGATGATGTTTTCAATGGCAGCATTCACATGCATACATATATACTTTATCTATAATTATAAATATAAATAAATATATTTATAAATTTGTAAAAATGTATAGATATATTAATTTCATAGTTATTATGATATATAATTTAGAAATTATTAAAAAAAATTTAATGCCTACATTAGACCATCGAAAACCCGGTAGTCTAATGTGGATATTAATTTTTTCATAATTCTTAATTACAAGGCATAATAGTTACAATTTTGATATATTTATAATTTTTTATATAAATTCAAAGGTAAATGTGCTGATATTTAAAAAAAATAAGTATATTTG
>JAYJMB010048602.1:0-29955 GCA_036873735.1 Pouteria campechiana
ATTAACTTACCTGCTTTGGCTTCCCTCTTCAAAACTTTGATGCATCACTTTGATTTGGTCCACTATTCTATCTCTTGTTTCAATGTTTTCAACCTGTTAGAGATATAGAAGAGTAATCTATTCAATATAAATAAGAAAATTTCAAAGTATAACTTAAGCAAACTACCATAATGCTACCCTATTTACTAAAGCAATAAATCAACCTTTCCTAATAACTAAAATCAAGTGAAAGAAAAATAAAAGCTCAAAAGCTTGGGTTGCCTCCCAAAAAGCATTTTATTTGACATCTAGGTGAGATGAGTTCCCTTCCATCATTGAATTGAAATTTCGCTTTTCAATGTTCTAGCTCCTTGAAGCTTGGTAGTGGCTTGGAAGATGATAGTGCTCCCAAAATATGGTTGAATGATCCAGCATCTTCTAATTTATCTCCTTCAACTTTTGCTGATTTAACTGTGTTTAAGGGCTCTCTTAAAAATTCCTTAGTGCTTCCATCCACTCCCTCTAACTTGGAGCCATTCTTGTTATCATTGGACAGCTCCATCTCCTTGTAAATATCAAACTTCATGAGATGATCTTGAAGCTACATTGGCTTTTCCTTTTCAATACCTACAAAAGATGAAGAAATAATTACTGGAAAGAATGAATCATTGCCTACAGATGCATACCTTAAGGAATGAGGCAATTCCTCCAGTTTAGATTTTTCTTCGATCTCCTCCTTTTCTAAGCCTTCATTAGAATTTTCAATCATCTTACCAGCTTTTTCTTGTGGGAAAATATCTAAAGCTAGAATTTACTCATTGCCATTGTGGAAGGTTTTTCAATAACTTTGTTCTGCATCACATGCCCAGGAAAAGGGTAAGTGGATCATAAGGTGGTGGCTTGTAGTTGAGTAGAGGATTAAGAATTGGCAACACAGTTCTCCTAGCAGTCACCTCCTCATCATCATTAGTAAAAATATCAGAATCATTAATTACATCATTAACTTTATCATCTATTACCTTACCACTTCCAATTGTCATGATTGCTTTCACTTGCTCAGGCTGACTTGATAGCTTTCTATATGTGTCACTTTGCACAACCTTAATAATTTGCTCCAACTAAATTTTCATATTTTTCATGGTTGTCTCTAAGTTATCAATTTGGAACCCTATTTCATCATTCAGGAACCAAGTTTGGGTTGCCTAGATAAAACTTTGCAATGTCTCTTCTAGAGTAGGCTTCTTTGGTTGAAAACAAGTCCCAGTTTGAATCTGATTATGATCAATGTTCCATGAAAAATTAGAATGACTACTCCAACCATAATATGGATCATCATTGGCTGTAGAAATTCTTTCCATTGTCTTATCTTGAAAATTCTGTAAAACTCAAGGGCCACATCCACTCTATCTGCTTGGCTAGCTCCGACTTAAGTCCTTCAAAGCATTCTACCTCCAATTCTTCTTTCTTGCATTCACAACTCAATAAAAACCAAAGAAAGAAGAAGTTAGAAACTTTATATACAATAAGATATAAAAACAAAAAAAAATTGTAACTAAACCTAAGTAAATCAATTTGGAACCATTCCCCAGCAACAGTGCCAAAAACTTGATGGTTCAAATTATGATACCTTGCAAGTGCACAATTGTATAGCAATATAATACGCGTGAGCAAGGGTCGATCCCACAGAGAATCACAAACTAATTTAATTAAATTAAGTTACTAACTAAAACTAACTTTGTAAAGATGGATTGTTGGTTTGACATAATAAGCATAATAAACTAAAGAGATAATTAAAATTCTAAGGATATAAAATAATATAGGATGAATCTCAAGTGGTAAAGGTCTAGGGTTCAGATTTTACCACTCAATGACTACCCTTGCTATTTGGATATTGGATTCAATGCATGATTGGGTTCATTCTTTCTATGATATGATTATTACCATTTGGTGTGTGGGTTAAAATCAAGTGCTTTCACTCATTCCAATTACCTATGGTGTGTAGTATAATTGAGGTGAAAACCCATTACGATCAAGAATTATGAAGCTCATGGTTATGAATTAGGTGTGCGCCTTAACCATGCATAGACAATCAATAAGATTTATGAAACTGGTGATCAAGCAATCACATAAATCAAAAGATTGGAATAAAACCCATGAATAAAAATATGGAATTGCATTAAATAATCAATAATCCAAATAACAAGGTTTATTAAGAAGGGCTACATCTTCACCCTAGAAAGATAGAATTAGTTCATGAAGAAAATAAAAAATACTCCCTTCATGCAAACATCATACTGTAATTTTTCTTCTTGAATCTCCTTTGCTCTTTCGAATCTCCTCTATTTGCTCCTCTAAAAATCCTCTAATTCTCTCCTCAAGAAAACCCTAGTCTCCTTACTAAAGCACTCCTCAAAAATACTAAAAACAACCCCCAAAATGTAGTAATTTTATTTAATAAAATAACATTAAAAAAATATTAAATCTGCGGTTTGGCTAGCTGCTTGCGCCAGCAACTCCAGCAACCTAGTCACTCTGCCGGTTGTCACTTCCGCTCTGCTTTAGCTCCAATCCTTTTGCTACTTCATTTCCCTTCCATCATTACTTTGTTGCTCAATATTGCTTGCTTTGTCTCCTTGTATCCAATCTTTCAATAACCTAAACACATAATAAAAACATGTGAGATTGGCATTAAACTACTTTAAAATTGCATGGAATTAAGCCTAATAATACAAAATATAAGTAACTGAAATTCACTCATCAAGGACAAAGTTTACCAAGTACTAAATTACTCTAACTCTGAATTTTCTTTGAAGAATTGAAATATGGCAACAAGATGGAAAGTGAAGAAATCTAAACTAATGGACTTTGGCAATGATGCAGAATCTAGATAGATAAAAGAGACTAATGGTTGAGACATCTAGGGGTTCACGAGTTCACTGGATTAATCCTGCTTAGCTTCACATATTTTAAGTAATCAATGTTTATTCCTATGTTGATAACGAATGTCTCTTGTTTAATTGTCATTCTTTCTCAAGTCATAACAACCTATCCTACTTAGCAAAATTTCTACATCATTATGAAAATTTTAAACTGACCAAGATGCATTAAGATCAAGAAACTCATAATGTTACATAAGCCTCGTCGATATCTCTATCATCATGACAATCTTATGGTGATTAATCATTGTCTAATTTGATTGTCGCTTCTCAACCTCATCACAAATCATGTTGGAAGGGCTGACATTCTTTCATAAGCATTAAAATTGGATTAAACACTCAACATAGATGATGAACAAGCAAAGAATTGCACTAAATAGGATAAAACCAAACAATCATAATCCGACTACATCATTCCCCTAAAACAAAATATTTAGCTCATAATGTAATCAAAGGAAATTATACACATTATCTTAAACATGACCAAGAAATGAAAATAACTAGAAAAGAAAAAGAAAAGATCAAGGAGAAGTCTTCTCTAAGTATCATTCTTTGTTCTTTCTCTGTTGTCGACTTCCCTTTCTGGCAAATCTCCTCTTTGCCTCAAAAAATCTTCTTTACCTTTTCTAGCTATGTTCTCCCCTTGCCAAAAGACCCTAAAGATGTGTTTCTCATCCTTTTTATACCCCATCATTAGGGTTAAGCCCTTTTGCATAAGTCAAACATCCATTTTACAGAATCTAGAGAAATGTTGTGAATTCGAATGTCGCGACATTCAAATTGGATGTTATGGCATCTGATTGTTGTGTGCCAATTGTCATTGAAGAACCCATTTGAATGTCATGGCATTTAAATTGGATGCCACAGCATTCATCTAGCATTTGACCTTCAAAACATGAAAATTCCCTTTGAATGCAATGACATCTAAATCAGATGTTGATGTGCTCACTTTCTGCCCTCTTCATGCCAAATGTCGCGGCACTCAAATTTAATGTCGTGACATTTAAATGTTGTCCACCAACTACAACTTTAGTTTTTCAACCATATCTTTCTCTTATGATATGGGAATAACTTAATTCATGATGCATTGGAAATATAATTTTAAGGGATACAACTTTTATGTTGACCACAGTTTCCAAATTATCCGCTATCTATGCCAAAATTGAACTACAAGTGACACCATGTTTCGCACATCTAAGGCTAAACTGAAGTCTGAGATAGTTCTAGTATTTTATCTATAACTTCCATGTTTAAACTCCAAAATTCTGTAATTCTTGATTTTTTGGATAGATAACATGAAAATATTAAACTTATACATTGAACACTTTTTTGAATCTGTCTCCAGATATACAAAAAATTGCTTCAAAGTGACACCAACACTCAGCTCTGTAATAAGATTTTCTTTATAATGTTTCAGATGCTGCGGCATCCAATTTTAATTTTGCAGCATTCAAGGGTTGTTACGCTTTTGAATAACTTAAAATATATCTTCCTTTTTTATCCATGTGATTTTCCCTTTCAACACCATTAAAATGCCCCTTACGTTTGATGCTTGAAACACAAATTAACTCCATTAAGTGCAATATTTAATCAAATGAGATTAAAAGATAATAAAATAATATCAATTGAAGATCCAAAATATATGAATTTAGGTATTCAAAAATGGTAAATTATGACCTTATCAAATACTTCAAAAAAATCTTTTGATCATCCTCGAGCAAAACAACAATCATGTCTTATGAGACTCTTAAGATAATTTTTCTTAAATAATCAAGAACATGCTAGACAAATTACAAACGTATACATAACTCAAAAATCATTCTTCATCAGTCTCTTCATGAATTATAATTGTGTGTAAATGCCTTATCAATCTCATGCTACATGAATGCTTTTCAATCAACAACATTAAATTTAGCAATTATAACGATCTCCATAAAACATTCCATAGGCTTGCTTTTCATAATTCCTCTCTACTAATGTAGAAAAATTTATCCATTTGAATTAATAAGTCTTTGTTAAGCTCGTAACTAGGCCTTGGGTTTGACTAACAAAAGAAAAGGAATAAGTATTCACCAAGTAAGAAATCATAAATGAATTTTTACATGAAAGTTCATTCTCTTTACTTTTCATTTGCTCTTTTAATTTTTTATGGGCTATATTACTGCCACACCCCAAAAATTATTTTCTTTTAAGTTCATTAGGATGTGATGCCCCCAATTGAAGGATGAATCCATATCTATTCTTTCCTTTTTTGGCCCTTTTTTTTCTTTATTTTGGCATTCTTCTTTTAACACTCCAAATTTATCTTCTTTTTCTCTCTCATACTTCTCTAACAACCATGTGTATCAAATATGTCTCTTAATGGGTCAAACATGGTTTTTCATACTTGAAGTGTTTGGATGACAAAGCTTAAGATGGGAAAGTCGAATGGTGTTCTTTCATATGCTTTGAATATTCTATTGGTTTCATTGAAGCTCAATGGGAATACTAGTGATAATGAATGTACTAGGCTAGCTTGAAAGGCTCTAACTGATCAAAGAATGCCTAAATTACTTCCAAATAAAATGTTATCTTAAAAGTTTCCTTGATAGATAGTTATACAAGTTCTAGGATGCTTATGTCAATGAAAATATGTCATTGGATTCTCAAGATTATCAACTGGTACACACACACTTCACATGATCATAACTCAACAAAAATTTCATCATTCATGAAGAAGAAAGACTTATCACAAAAATCATTCAATTACAAAGTTGCCTATAATTCCTTCTGAATCATGTACAATGGCAATAAAAAAAATAAGCATAAGTTATTGATGATCAAGAGAGAATCCATTTCAATTTCAATATTTTAGCACAATTACTCTCAGAGTTTCTAAGCTACGACATTAAAAAGTTAAGCTCATTGAAAATAATATACCTAAATTTGAAAAAATTTGCTCAAAACTAAATGAAAATCCCCAAATCCCCAAACAACCCCAAAGTTAAATTAAGCATTTTCCTCAATGTTAAAAAAATGCATAAGAGGGAATGAAACTTTCTTGTAGGGAAGTGATCTCCTCTAATGGTGGAGGAGGTTGCCTAGATGACGGAAAGAGAACTTTATTGGGCTCAAGAAAGGATCATCTGCAATCAAGAAAACCAAAAAGAACTTAAGCAAATAGATAAAACAAAACAAAATAAAAAAAATTACAAGTCTTAGGAGAGAAGGGATGAGAAGTAGTTCTAATTTATAGTCTTTAGCTTGACTTTTCACCACTATCTATTCACTTAAAATTTATCCCTTGTTTTGTTGCTTTTAATTCTAACATTATGCATACAAACGGCAAAGCTACTTCCCTTGACATCTTCTATTGTCCAATCGAATGCACACTTCCACTTTCATAGTATCCAGAGAAGCTTTTCTTCCTGCACAACTATAATAGAAGAAGAATTAATTATTGGAAGGGAAGAAACTCCATGCACATATTTCAAATGAGTGAGCAAGGGTTCGAGTTCAAGAATCAGAGGTTCTTCAATTGATGGATTAGGCTTTTTAGTGATTTGCCCCAATTCCTTAAATCCTAATGCCTTTTGTCTTGGGTTAGCCTCCATGGACTTTTCACACTCCTCTATCTCATCATTCTCAATTCACTAATATTTGTTTGAACCAGACATGCTTCAAGTGGATCTTCATAAACTTTTCTTGTTGGTTTATTGCTTAAGCAATTTGACTTTCCCTTGGCATAATGGTCTATTGATTAGGCATTGGTTGAACCTCTTGTTGAGGAGGCAATGGTTGAATGTCAAGAATAACTTCAACTTGTTCTTAACATTCTAGCTTAGCTTTTTCACTAGTTGGTGGAAGCTCCAATTCTTTTTGACTACTCAAGGAGATCACTTTGCATTATTCTCCTAGATTGACTTCCATGTTGCTAGGCAGTTTACCTTATGGGCTATTGAACAAATTGGCCAATTGAATAGTTCAAATTTCTAGATTCTAAATCTGCATAGATTGATTATGTATCAAAGCAGGTTGATTCTGCAAATTATCTCTGGCCTCTGCCATGAATTCATCTATCTTTGCCATGAAATTTTCTATTCTGGCCATGAAATTATCTACCTTGGCTGAGAACTTATTTGTGGATTGCCAAATTGAGCTGAAGCAACCTCTAAATCTATCTTCTTTCTAAATGGATTTTTGACTTAACATTCTTTGCTAGGATGGTTTCCTTAACAAAAATCACACAAATTTTGGGGAATCTGAATCGCATTTACCCCCAATTGATAGAATTTTTCTTTACTGGCTGTGTAATTCGAGAGCTAGTGTGTAGTGTTAGCCAACCAAATTAAAGCAACTTTAAAATTTATGGTCTTTTCCTACTATTGAAATACTTGTTGATATTGCATAAATGGATTTCTGACTTGACATTCTTCACTAAGATGGTTTTCTTGACAAAAATACACAAAAATTGAGGAATCTGAATAGCATTTGCACCTAATTAATAGAATTTTTCTGTATTGGTGATGTAATTTGGGAGCATTTTGCAATGTTGGCCAATTAAAGTAATGCAGCTTCCAAATTTGAGGTCTCCTCCTCCTATTGAAACAATTGTTGAAGTTGCCCCACGTTTTGATTATTTTTCCACAAAAGGTTGGGGTGATTGCACCATCCTTGATTGTATGTGTTAGAGTATGAGTTATTCTGTTGCCTTTTTCAAATGTGTTCAAGTATGGTTGTCATGATGCTCAACACAAATCCTATGAAAAAGGCACAAAAATTACAATGAACAACAAAAATAAAAATAAAAAATTCAAAGCAAAACTAGAGTTATTTATTTTGATATTGGCACAATATTAGTCCCTTGCAATGGTGCCAAAAACTTGTTGCACATTTTTCAATGCAAGTCCACATATTGCCAACAAGCAATAAAGTGTGAATAAGATATCGTTCTCATGAGGACTAAGTTTACCAAACACTAAATTACACTAATTCTGAATTTTTTTTGAAGAATTGAAATATCATAACAAGGTCGAAAGAGAAGAAATTGAAACTAATGGACTTTGGCAATGATGCAAAATTTAGATAGATAACAGTGACCAATGGTCAAGACATCTAGGGGTTCACAAGTTCACCGGATTAATTCTACCTAACTACACCTATTTTAAGGAATCAATGTTTATTCCTATATTGATAATGAATCTCTCTTGTTTAATTGTTATTCTTTCTCAATCATAACGACCTATCCTAGTTAGCAAATTTCCTACATCTTTGTAGAAATTCTAAACTAACCAAGATGTATTAAGATCAAGAAACAACAAATGTTACATAAGCCTCATGGATATCTCTATCGTCATGACAATCTTATGGTGATTAAACATGGTCTAATTCAATTATTGCTTCTCAGCCTCAAATCGAATCACAAATCATGTTGAAAGGGCCGACATTATTTCACAAGCATTAAAATTGGATTAAATACTCAACATATATGATGAACAAGCAAAGAATTGCATTAAACAGGATGAAACCAAATAATCATAATTTGGCTACATCGTACCCCTAGAACAAAGTTTTAGCTCATAATATAATCAAAGGAAATCACATATTATCATAAACATGACTAAGAAATGAAAATAACATGGAAAAGAACGAGAAAAGGTCAAGGAGAAATCTTCTCTAAGTAGCATTCTCTTCTCTTTCTCTCTTATCAGCTTCCCTTTCTAGCAAATCTCCTCTTTGCCTTAAAAAATCATCTTTCTCTTTTCTAACCACATTCTCCCCTTACCAAAAGACCTTAAAGACATGTTTCTCATCCTTTTTATACCCCATCATTAAGGTTAAGCCCTTTTGCATAAGTCAAATAGCCATGCTACAAAAATTGGATAAGTATTGCGAATTCAAATTGGATGTCACAGTATTAGATTTTTGTGTGCCAACTGCCATTAAAGAGCCCATTTGAATGTCGTGACATTCAAATTGGATGACATGGCATTGATCTACTGTTTTCCCTTCAAAATATGAAAAATCCCTTTGAACGCTTTGACATCCAAATTAGATGCTATGGTGCTCACTTTCTGCCCTCTTCATGCTAAATGTTGTAGCACTTAAATTTAATGCAGCGACATTTAAATGTTATCCACCAGACACAAACTTAGTGTTTCAAACATAAATTTGTCATAAGATCTTGGAAAAACTTAATTCATGATGCATTGGAAATATAGTTCCAAGGGATACAACTTTCATGTTGACCATCATTCCCAAATCGGACTACAAGTGACACCATTTTCTACACATCTAAAGCTGGACTAAAGTCTAAGATGGTTATAGGTTTTTATCCATAACTTCCATGTTTCATCTGCAAATCCTATGATTCTTGGTTTTTTTTGGCAAATAACTTAAAACAATAAAACTTATATGTTGAACACTTTTGCTGCATCCGTCTTTAGATATACCAAAAATGGGTTCAAAGTGATGCTAACACTCAGCTCTGCATGCAGATTTTCTTTTGAATGTTTTAGATGCCATGGCAACAAATTTTATTGTTGTGGCATTCAAGGGTTGTCCACATTGTTATGCTTTTGAATAATTTAAAATATAGCTTCTATCTTTGTCCATATGATCTTTCCCTTCAACTCCGTTAAAATGCTCCTTTTTGACATGTTTTGATGCTTGAAACATAAATTAACTCCATTAAGTGTAATATTTAATTAAATGTGATTAAAAGCCAATAAAATTATGTTAATTGAAGATCCAAAGCATATGAATTTAGGTTTAAAAATATAGTATATTTTGATCCTTTCAAATGGTTAGTAGGAACTGATAAGCCTTTCATATCAAATCAAATGTGATTAAAAGCCAATAAAATTATGCCAATTGAAGATCCAAAGCATATGAATTTAGGTTTAAAAATATAGTATATTATGATCCTTTCAAATGGTTAGTAAGGCCTTTCATATCAATGCTCTAAGAGCTTATTTCAATTCATACAGGGCTTTTTGCAAGAAATGATGAACACTAGGCATTGCAATGTGCATTTCATTCTCCTAAACAAATCATTTGATGAAGCTCATTTAGCATTCAGTAAATATTTTAAGGTTTTCATATGAATGTTAGGAGTGACCTTCTGTTTGTACAATTGGCATTGATGTAGCTCTCTGACATCTGCAAAAATAATAGTTTCTAATAAACAACCAAACCCATCTACCACTTTGTGATTTCTCATCTAGTTTTAAATGATGATTAGTATGATATATACATATTTGTATATTTCTAATCTAGAAGTCATCATTTATGCAAGAAGGTCCAATGTCGGAAATAAGTGCATAGAGACCTTAAATATGGAACGTAAAAAGCATAAGGAGGTTTGAGCTAGGATTACAATACCTATACTTACCACCACCTTTCCTCCTTAGCCTTTGGCTTCTTTGAACATTTTCTTCTTTATCTGGTACCAAGAAGCCATTTTTCTCTTGATGGGGCTTGGTAATTTATATTTTGTTCATCTTCTATCTTCATTTCATATCTCCTTGATGATAATGAAGTAGTTGCTCCTTGGGAGAGAAGAATGTCCTTTTTGATAGTTTGCTCTTTTTATTTACTGTTGTTTGAGGAAGACTGCTCACTTTCTCTTTTTAATAATGACTTCTTCTTCATTTTCTTCAAACCCATTCTCCTTTTCTTTTTCTCCTCCTTTCTTCTTTTCTATTATTTTTTTCTTTTACTATCTCCCTTGTCTACCTTTTTCATTCCATGCCCACCTTTAACTTTGGGACTATTTTCTACATTCCCAACTTCATTTTCTCTGCAATCTCCTTGAGTAATTTTAATTTGTTCATTTTGTATTGGGATTTCTCCTCTTCAACTTTAAGGATTTTTAGTATTTTCATCTCCCAAAATTTCTTTATTTTTTTAATCTTCTTCGTGTTTTAGATCTCTCCTCCTCAACTATTGCTACCATAACTTCTACTTCTTTTTGCTGCTCTTTCTTGTCTTCTTCTTTTACTCGTTCTTCTCATGCACTCATGTATTGGGATTATTGTATGATTTTGATGACATTAAAACTTGCAAAAGACTTTATTTATGCTAATAATGCTTGACAGGCAGAAATATATACTTGGATTGTAAGTGCTTTATTGGGATATCATATACGCAAGCATATATCTTGATCCATATTGTATTCAACTTTATCATCATTCTATAATGCCTTGGATCATATGCTACTGTGCTTCATTCTTTCTTTATAACTTGTGCACATTTCATTTGTATAATTATATTATGATCAAATTAACAAATAGCAAAAGTACAAAAAATTCTAAGTGTAGGAATGCTACTATAATGATTTTGCTATAGTAAAATGCTACAGTACAACTACAATGCAAGCTGAAGTAAAATTGCTCAGACAAAACTACTAAGACAAATTATTATGCTACAGTGACCTTCAAACGAATCAACTACAGTAATCATCGGATGATCTAAAGTGCCTACAACAGTACCTACAGATAAATTGCTAAGACGAATCGTTGGACGAATTACTACAGTAAACTACTATAGTAAAACGTTACAGTAACCTTCAAACGCATCTACTATAGTAGTCATTGGAGATCTACTATTCCTACTATAGTACCTACGGACAAATTGTTATAGAGATTTTCTATAGTAACTTGCTACAGTGATTTACTACAGCAACGATTACATAGAAATAGGTAAGTGATTAATTTGTTTGTAATTAACTATAGACAAAGTGTTGCTATAATGATTTGCTATAGTAATGCTACTATAGTAACTTGCTATAATAAAATTTTGTTGTTTTCAAATATCAAAAATTCAATACACTATAGCAACTATATCTTGCAATAATCTTCTTCTAAGTGGTCCACAACTTTTCTGGATTATAAAAATAGACAATTCATTGAAGGAGAACGAAATGCTTGAAGGTTTTAAGTGCTAAATAATAATTAAACATCAAAAAACCCATTCAAATTTTTAAGTGCAGGATTATAGATATTTGTTCTTACCATCTATCACATTTCAGAAAACTTAAGTTACGAAGATTTTGATATATTCTCAAAGATTCAATCTGAATACTCTAATGAAAATCACATACTATCTGAAGAAATAATGGAAAGGCAGTAGATAGAAGAAGAAGTTCACAAAGAAAACATATTTTCTAAAAATGAGGAAGTCCAATATCATCAAAAACTGGACAAACAAAAGGATGAAGTGACCTTGTTCGGTGGACTGCTAGAAAGGTGATTCATCCATGCTAACTGAATTTGTTTGTTACTTACCTCAGATAAAATAAAAGATGAAGAGACTTCATCTGATGGACAACTGGAAGGAACAATTCATCTTAGATTAGTTTCAGAAGAATGAAGTTAAGCTATGGACAAATTGAATCGGTGGAATTCATCTGAATTTATTAAATTCTTTCAAAAACTATGAATCAAGTCAGAGTTGCAGCATCTTCTCATTAATCAATTGCCTAAACCAGCTATTCACCTTCTTTTATGTTAAGGTTGGCAATCTAAGCAGATGAAAATTAATTAGAGGATGACATTTTTAAATGGGAGATTATCAAAATGGTCTTCTATATTTATTCCTACTCATCTACCTTCATCTCTATATTTAATGAAGATTATCTTCCTCCAATGGTCAAGTTTTCAAGAGAGCTATTTAACGAGAAGAGGTGAGACAATTCAAAGGTGGTGAAGGAGTATTTTTCAAAAGCCTAAATCTTTTACAAAACATTCCAACCAAGGCCAAGAGCTTCATCTTCTAGATATCCATTCAAGAGCTTCAATCTTCAAAATCTTTAAGGCCTTATTCTTCATACATTAAGGGAAGAACTTCTGCAACATAGAGAGCCACTCAAATCTTCAAGTCTTCCACTCTGCTTACATTGAGAAATCTGTAAAGTATGCTTAACCTTTATATTCTTATATCTATGTAATTACCTTAGGCTGGTAGTGTGCACTAGGTTAAAGAAGAGCTGTGATTGTATTAGTGTAGATAAGAGCTAACTTGTTTATACCCCCTAAAGTTGAAATTCAGAAGAGTATTAGGAACACTTGTTTATTCCCCATAGATCTAGAATCTAGAAGATTATTATGAGCATTACATTTAGGCCCCCTAGAGTTGGAATCTAGAAGAGTGCTAGGAGCACTATGTTTATGCCTCTTGGAGCTATAATCTAGAAGAGTGCAGGGAGCACTGTGGTAATGCCCCCTTTAGAAGTGTGCAGGGTGCAATTTTGTATTCCATTATATGAGATAATGGAACCCAAGGCATAAGGAGTGTATGCTCTTAAAAGAGTGGAGTAAGGAGGTTGCCTGAACCACTATAAAAATTTGTATCGTTTGTGTGTGTGCGATTTTTGATTACTTGCACTTTATTGTTTCATTATTCCTTTCATAATTGCATTGCACACAAGCACAAAAAGAGAGAAATTAATTTAATTGGGGTTAAGCAATATTTTTTTATAAACCCAATTCAACCCTCCCCTCTTGGATGAAGCTATCCTACAAGACCCAACATCATATTCATTTCAATAGGGACATTAGTATCATCTTGTAGCAAATTAATTTACCCCTCAAAAATCATCTTAAGCTTGTCCAAGATTTCCTTTGCCATTTTACAAGCTAAGATATACTTGCATTGGTGGGATGGAGAGCATGTAGTAAGGCACTCATACCCTGGACATTTTGTTTCCTTACTCTCTTCATACTTAGAGGTGCCAATGAAAGTTATTTTCCAAAGCTCGATATCATTCACCATAAGGCTTATATCAAACCTTCTCTTCTGTTATGCATAATTGGATCCATCAAAATATGGAAGTTGGGTGGTGAAATATCCTTCAAAGGACATACAGGATGATAATATTAGCTTAGCCATTGGATTAGTACAATTAGTTATGTAGCCCACTATAATACCAATTATTAGGTCCCTTAGGCTTAGCTTAACCTAAGAGGGGAGGGGTGAAATGGGTTTATAAAAATTTCTTGCTTTACCCCTGTTAGTTAAATTTTCTCTTTTTGGTGTGCTTGTGTGATTTGCTATGAACAAATAGTGTAAAGTAAAATGCAAGCAATTAAATCAATCACAAATAAGAGATATGATGTATAGTGGTTAGAGACAACCTCTCTACTCCACTCTTCCAATAGCACACCCCTTGTGCCTTGGGTTTCACTATCTCATATAATGGAATACAATTAGTGCACCTAGCACTCTTGTAGATTCCAAATCTAGGGGGCATAAACTAGTGCCTCTTGCATTCTTCTTGGTTCTAGCTCAAGGGGGCATAAAATAATGTCTCTTGCACTCTTCTAGATTCTAGTTCTAGGGAGCATATATAATTAGTGCCTCTTACACTCTTCTTGATTCTATCTCAAGGGAGCATATAAACTAACAAGTTGATTATGAGATACACTCTAACAATCACCCTTGTTCTTCTTGAGTTTAGTCTCAAATACCAACTCAAGGGATACAAAAATAATAATAACTGAAGGGATTCAATAATAAAAATGAACAAAAAATATTTCACTTAAATTTTGTTTCTTTGAGAGCGCAAGGGAAGCTTTTATAATCCTTGACATCTCACTTGAATGTAGATGATATTCCCTTTTTGTTGTAGAAATAAGCCTTGAAAGATTGTAAAAGAAGGTTGAGTGCCTTCTTTTGGATTGCTTGAGAGTGTGAAAGTTAAAGCTCAATGAATTTTTCAATAATCACTACAACAACTCTTGAAATGTCCCAACATCTTCCCTTAAATAGATCTCTCAAAATCTTGACTGTTGGAAGAGATTGGGTAACAATGCATGGCTTTACAATGTTCCAATTTTTGACCATTGGAGTCGGCAAGAGGTACCAAAGGTGTCTCTTCAAGGCACATTGCAAAAGTTTTTTTAACATATGGAATGATGTCTCTTCAAGGCACATGTTTTCATCTTTGCAAATATATCTCATTCAAGCACTATCATTCAAATACTTTTACTTCAAACAACATGATCATGAAACTATGAGATGTTCATCAAGTTACAAAGCATTCTTTACATGAATAATCGCATTAGCCTTTTTCAAGTACATATACTAATCCAAATAATCACAATATAATAAGCTAAGTTTAATGCAATATGGATCATTACAATTTTACCTTTTTCTAATCATTTATAAACATTTAAGTTTACATCAAGTGGACAACTTGTGTAATATGCTTGCAACAATTGTGCTACGATAATGTAATTATATTCCAAGCATATCTATTTACATTTCAACACTTCCTAATCTTAGCAAATGCTCCATTAGCTTAGATCAAGTCTAAGACAAGTTTTGTTGTCATCAAAATCATACAACTGGGTCTAACACTTTGAATTGATAGGAGTAGCAATAAGAGAAAAGGAGAACTACTTGAATGCTAGTCACCTTGAGTTCAATTGAAATTGGTTGGCCCATGTTACAATCTTCAACAACATACACCCAAATATAAGAGGATAAGACAAAATTTCTGAAAGGGTTGCAAAGATTTTTTGGGCACTAAAAAATCAAAAGAAAATGGACCTAGCACAAATCATTTCAAACCATCCCTATATATTCAAAACAAACTAGAGGTTCCCATTATCATATGGAATGATTCTTACAAAAATTTTGAGAGATGCGGGAGTAGATCTCTTAGAGGAAAATGGAGAACCTTCCAAGGCTACTGATATGATCAACCATTCCACTATCAAGAAGATGGGTTTCAAGCAAATAAAAGAAGGTTGGATCTCAAAAAATCCCAAGAAAGAAGGTCAAGTGAAAAGGATAGAAGTTTCAAGAGAAGAAGAAGTTGGAGGAGAAGAAATAGCAAGAGGAAAAGAAGTCAATGAAGAAGAAAGAAGAGAAAAATGAGAAACAATAGAGGCAACAAGAGAGGAAAGCATGACAACAGTAACACCATCTCACTAAACAAATCTCATCCAACCACCCCATCAAGACCCAACAAACCAGCAACATCAAACACTTCTAGACTCCATCAACTCAAAGCCATCATAGAACATCAACTCACCATCCATCTAAAGCCCTTGCACAATAGGTTAGAATTTCTTTCTTAGAGGATGGATAAACTTGAGCAGTGAGTACACCTCCAGTTGGACATTCTCATCTCCTTATCTGAGTCTACTCAGGCTCAAACCATGATTCATCCATCCATACCAGTTCATTCAACTCATTCATCTTTAAATCTATCATTTCCTATTCAGCATGGTCATCAAACTCCATCACATTTTGACTATACTTTAACCCAAAGAAGTTTAGACTCTATCCATTGTTCCATACAAAACCATCTCTCTACCATTCAAACAAGCATCTCCACCTCTCACCAAGTAAATTCCATGTTGCTAATCCCCTGCAAAGTCAACTTCATCACTTCCTCATTTGACTCCTCTAAAACTAAATGAAATATCTCCAAACCTTCACCCACTCTAGAGCTAGAACCAATTCCAAAAGACCACATTTTCATTCCATTTCAAGAGTACACATCAAAAATGAAAGTAAATTCTAATGCTTTAAAGCAGCCAGAGAAAATTTTGATACCACTAGACAATACACCAAACCTAAGGATATTCAATATCCCTACCTCAAACTAAAAGATGACTCCTGTAGGTCAAGGGTAGTAGTTATTCCCATAGTTCAATAAAATCCTGTATCATTTTTATAGCAATCCTTACTCCAAACACAGCCTCATCATTCCTAGTCTAGTCCACCACCTCCATCTACTCAATCCTTAGCACCAACAATCTCCACCAGTCTTCCTCCAAAAAATTCCATCTTAGACCCCTATAATCCAACCTCCAACACTTCCGAAATCCAATCCTCCACCCTTGGTCAAGGTAGCAAAGAAGATTGAAATGACCTCCCAAGAGTTTCATTCTTGAAAGGAGAACAATGTAGCAATCATCTTCCTTCTCCAATCTCAAAATCAAAAATAAATCCCACACCCAAAGACCTACCATTCCCTAACTATGAAGATCTACATTCATAACCAACATCAATCTTCTAAAAGATCCTCCTCACACTCCTAAATTGCTTAGTTGGCCAATATGTGCAATGGTCACCAACAAGGTAATCTGCCTAGCAACACTGAAGTTAATCCAAGAGAACAATGTAAGGCAATCACCTTGAGAAGTGGGAAAGAACTTGAGACTCCTGTTGCTGATTTTCCAAATGCAATTACACATGTTGTCAATAAGTAATAAAGTGTGAGTAAGATATTGTTCTCATGAGAACTAAGTTTACCAAGCACCAAATTACTCTAACTGCGCTGTTTGTTTGAAGAATCAAGATGTGATAAAAAGATGGAAAGAGAAGAAGTTTAAACTAATGGACTTTGGTAATGATGTAAAATTTGGATAGATAAAGTAGACCAATGGTTGAGACATCTAGGGGTGTTAGTCCTGAAGCTTAGGCAAATACCCAAGAGGGGAGGGGTAAATTGGATACTTAAAAATTTTCTAAACCCCTTTAGGATCAAACATCTCTCTAACAATGAATCTAATCACTCAATCAATGCAAAAATAAATAAGACACAAGAATTTTTATAGTGGTTCGAGTAAACACTCTACTTTACTCTTCCAAGAACACTCTCCTCTTAGTTTCTTGGGTTCCAATATATCTAATAGTAAAAATACAATTAGTGTACCCTGTATTGTTCTAGATTCTAGCTCTAGGGGGCATAAATAAATAGCTCTTGTTTGCACTTAGACAATCACAGATCTTCTCAAGTCAAGTCTTAACCACTAGCTCAAGGGAATTACAATGAATATTGAAAGATAAAACACAAATAGGTCTCAATAAGCATAGGGGAAGATTTTTGAAGATTAAACATGGAAGTAAATGATCTTCCCAAAAGGTTGTTGGGAGCCTTAGAAGAAAGTTGAGGAAGGATTGAATGTAAGGCTCATGACTCTTGAAAGATGCAGAAGGTTTTTGCTCAGTTCAATAAATGCTCTCAAAAGGGTATTGAATATTTTCCTGGATTGTTCTTCTTCTTTTCTTGATCCAATGATTCTACCTTTATAACTACTTTGAATTCTAGTCATTTGTGGTAGCTGAACTCCATTATTTATAGAAGATCATTTTGATTAACACATTTGAATTTTTTGACTTCTGCTTAATCCTCATCTGCTAGAATGCCTACAGTGATGACTTTGGAGAAGATGACTTCCTGATTCTTAAGAAGTATTGGTCGAAGAGTTGTTGCAAAGGCTAATTCTTTCATCAATATAGAAAGAGGGTCATTAATGCTGGACAAAGACCAATGATTCAGTTTGCCCAATGCTTGTCTTCACTTATGATAGACAAAGCATTTGTCCAACTGTCCATTAAACAAAGTCCCTTTGTCTTCTAGTTTGTCTATGGTAAGTAGTAGACCAATCTAGTTAGCATGGATAAATTATCTTTCTAGCACTTTGTCTATTTATTTTTCCATTGCAAGTAATGGACAAATCATAAAGGGATAAATCATCTTTCTAATACTTTGTCTATTGGATTGTCTATTATAAGTAAGAGGCTAAATGTAGGAATGCATATGAATTATCTTTTCAGCACTTTGTCTATTTGATTGTCTATTATAAGTAATAGATGAATTGTTGAGGCACAGACGAACTATCTTTTAAGCACTTCATCTATTGCATTATCTATTGTTGTTAAGGTGCAAATGAATTATCCTTTCAGCAATTTGTCTATTGGATTGTCTGTTGCAGGTAGTAGACGAATTGTTAGAGGCATTGATGAAGTCTACTTCTCTACCTATGTCTATTTTTAACAGATGATCATTGGCTTGGTGAGCTATTCGACTATGGCTCACTCATGATAGACAAAATTTGTTGTATGCATGTTGCTTTGCATTCATCAGAGATAATCTTTACTTTGATAGATGAATGGTGATAGTTGATTCCTTTTCATTTGAGCTTTGACCATAGCAGTACTTCATGTTTTGCTTCTGCACTTGCCCAAGTCTTTTCAATTAAATAGATTGATGCCTTGGAATATCGTTTGGTGTTCATTTGTCCATGAGGAAAGTAGCTTGAATTTGCATGCTAAATGCTTGGCAATAACCATTAGTACATAATCTTTAATAAAGTTTTGTTTATCATTGAAACCATGCATTTATGATAACATTCTTTCCCTTTTTGATGATGACAAAACTTGATGAAAAATTATCTCATAAAAGATAATGTCCCCCTGAATGTATACAGTCTAATGAAAATAATTTGCAAATTTAATCATTCCTTAATTTATCATTTTCTATTATTTCTCTAGACTAGTTTTATATGTATTCTCCCCTTAATTAATTTAAAGTTATGTTGTGTTTCCCTTGAGATAACTTTGTAGATTCTTTCTCCCCCTTTTTTTCATAATCAAAAGAAAACACAATACTTATAGAATACACAGATAAATAGAGGTAGATTGAAAATAATGAAACCATTTCATTTTATTTTGGTACAAATAAAGATACAAACACAAATAAAAATAAAAATAATGCATCCTGCATTTTAAGTGTAGGATAGGTTGTGTGTGAGATCGTGGATGAGGGGAGGGGGGTGGGTGGAGAACTTTGTATCATAGTGAGCGATACTAAGTTTCAAGGAAGAGAAGAGGGAAGGAGATTATTAATGAGGCGCTTGAAGCCTCCCCTCTCTTCAAGAGCCCCAATTGATGATGAAGTTGTATCTAAGGACAAAGTGGCTGAAATATAAATCATGTTTTTGAGAGCCACATCTTGAAGAGAAATACTTTTGATGGGATAAGTGGACTAAAACATTGTCATGAACAAAAGTAATATCATCCAACGAAGAAAAGTGAAGGAACATCCTTTGATGCTTCAATTTTTGCTACCCATTGGTCTTTCTTCTATATCTTCCCTAAATTCCCTTCCTTGAGTTCCATCATTATTGTGGTGCAGAGAAGGATTGCGATTTATGGGTTAAAATAGACTTGTCATGGGGGCAATACTAGGTAGTTGATATGATATTGTAAGAAAAAAGGAATAACTCATGCTAGAAATAGATTTCAATGTGATATCGATAGCTGTAAATTGATTATGGCAAGAAAACAAGATGTACTTGACCTTGAAAACCATGATCCAAACAAGGTGAGAATAGAATAGTATATAAAAGTAACTCACTTCATCTAAGATGAAGTCTAGTCTCATTGAAAGCATATCAAAAACATGGCAACTTCAGGCATAGAAACATTAAAGATTTCATTCTCAGGTGATCACATTAGTCATGACTAATACTCCCCTAAGGGTAGTGGTTTAGTAAAGATATCAACAAGTTGAGCATGTGTAGGCACATATTCTAAGTATAAATCATGTTTTTCTACATAATGTCTAATAAATTAGTGTCTAATTTCTATATGATTGGTTCTCAAATGTAAAACAGGATTCTTTGTTAAGCATATGTAACTAGTATTGTCACATTTGATGGGTATGTCTCTATAGCTCAGTCTATAATCTAGAAGTTATTGTTTCATCTATAGTAATTGAGTGCAACAGCTTCCAGTAGCTATATGTTCAGCTTTTGTTGTGAAGAGAGCAACACTTGTTTGTTTCCTAGAGAACCATGATACTAAGTTATTTCCTAGAAATTGACAGATTTCACTAGTACTTCTTCTATCAAATTTGTATCCCCCAAAGTCAACATATGAATATCTAATTAATTTAAAACTAGTTCCTTAGGATAATAGAGTCCTTGATTTGGTGTGTCAACCAAATATTTAAAATGTGTTACATTGCAATAAGATGAAACTCTCTAGGACTAAATTGAAATCTAGCATATAGGCATACACTAAAGAGAATATCTGGTCTAGATGCAATAAAGTAAAGAAGAGATCCAATCATATTTTGATATTGTTTTTGATCTACAAATTTACCCTTTTCATCCTTATCCATCCTTGTTGATGCATTGGAGTGCTTGCTGCTTTAATTTCTTCCATTTTGAACTTCTTCAGCATTTCTCTAGTATATTTGGATTGGAAAATGTAGTTTTCATCATCTCTTTGTAAGATTTGTGATCCAAGGAAGTAGTTCAATTCTCCCATCATACTCATTTTGAATTCAGCCTGCATGATATTTGAGATATCTTAATAGAGATTCTCATTAGTAGCTCCGAATATATTGTCATCCATATAAATTTGAACTATCAAGATATCCATGCCAATATTTTTGATAAATAAGGTAGTATTAATTTTTCCTCTCTTGAATTGATGATGACTTAGGAATTTGCTTTGCCTTTTATACCATGCTCTTTGAGCTTGTCTCAAACCATATAATGCTTTGGTGAACTTATAGACACGATCGGGTTGTTCATCATTTTCAAAACCAAGGGGTTGCTCCACATACACTTTCTCACTTAAATATCCTTTTAGACATACACTCTTTATATTCATTTGAAATAATTTGAATTTCTTATAGGATGCAAAAGCAAGTAGCATTCTAATGACTTCTAATCTGGTTACAAGAGCATATGATTCTTCAAAGTCAATTCCTTCTTCTTGGAAATACCCCTTAGCAACTAGTCATGCTTTTTTTTGCAACCAATCCACTTTCATCTAGTTTGTTTCTGAATACCATTTAGTTCCAATTACATCAACATTCTTTGGTTTTGTAACTAATTCCCATACTTTTGTTCCTTTCAAACTGGTTAAGCTCTTCTATAATGATCCAGTTTTCATCATTTAAGGCTTGATCAATGCAAGTTGGCTCAATTGTAGAAATGAAAGCATAATGACCACAAATGTTTTCCATGGACCTTTTTATTTTGACACCATCATTGACATCACCTATAATTTATTTTCTAGGATGAGCAAAAATAAATCTCAAATCAGTAGCAGGTTGATAGGGAACATTACCTGTACTTACCTCCTCCTCATTATCTGAATTTTACATATCTTCATATTTTGTGGCATCTTCTTGATCTTTCATTTTGAGCTTATTCATATTAGTTGTAGCGTCATCTGCATTACTATCACACTCTTTTCTTGGGGTTACATTTGCTTCATCAAATTTAATATTTATAGACTCTTCTATGACCTGTGTTCTTTTAATATATATTCTAAATGCCCTATAGTTAGAAGAGTAACTGAGGATGATAGCTTCATCGCTTTTAGGATCAAACTTTCTAAGGTTATTCTTCCCATTGCTCACCACATGGCATGATCATCCAAAGGAATGAAAATATGAGATATTGGGTTTCTTTCCTTTCCAAAGCTCATATGGAGTATTTTTTAAGATTGCTGTAACGGTAACTCTGTTTAGTATATGGCAAGCTATACTTAATGCTTCATATATAAACACTAATTTATCCCAAATACCTTTTGTAGTAGTGCAAAAGAATACTCTATCAAACTCAAATGAAGATAGTCCATAGAATAAAGAGTTCATAGCCTTTGCATTATTTTGGACCAAGGTAGCCTCCTTTTTAATTCATGCATCTACTTTAGTGATGGGAAGAGTGATTCCAATTTTAATGGCCTTCCAAGATTCTATATTATTAGCTATAATGAATTGCTTCATCCTCAACTTCTAGTAAGTGAAGTTGGTTCTATCAAATAGGGGTGGTCAGGTAGACAATTACCCATCGATGAATATCTATAAAGAGGATGATGGGTTTGTCATTAGATCACTAACAATGTTTATGTAGTTTACTCTGATAGCACTTGTTGGTCCTAAAGCTTAGGCAAATTCTCAAGAGTGGTGGAGTGAATTAGGTACTTAAAAATTTGCTAAACCCCTTTAGGATCAAACATCTCTCGAGCAACCAATCTACTCACTCTAATCACTCAATTAATGCATAAATAAATAAGATACAAGGATTTTTATAGTGGTTTGAGTAAACACCCTACTCCGCTCTTCCAAGAACACTCTCCTTTTAGTGTCTTGGGTTCCACTAACTTTAATGGTAGAAATAAAATTAGTGCACCCTACACTTCTAGATTCTAACTCTAGGGGGCGTAACTATAGTGCCCCCAGCACTCTTCTAGATTCCAACTCTAGGGGGCATAAATAGTGCTCCCAACACTCTTCTAGATTCCATCTCTAGGGAGAATAAATAAAAAGCTCTAGTTTGCACTCAAACAACCATAACACTTCTTGAGTCTAGTCTCAACCACTAGCTCAAGAGAATTATGATGAATATCGAAAGTTAAAGCACAGGTACTTCTCAATAAACACAGGGGAGGATTTCTGAAGATTAAATGCAGAGGTAAATGATCTTCCCGAAAGGTTGTTGGGAGCCTTCCAAGAAAGTTGAGGAAAGTTTGAATGCAAGGCTCACAACTCTTGAAAGATCCAGAAGGTTTTGGCCTCATTCAGTAAATGCTCTCAAGAGGGTATTGAATATATTCCTCGATTGTTCTTCTTCTTTTCTTGATCCAACAATTCTGTATTTATAACCACTTTGAATTCCAACCGTTGGTGGTAGGTGAACTCCATTAATGATAGAAGACCATTTTGATTAACACATTTGAATTTTCTGACTTCTGCTTAATCCTCATCTGCTAGAATGCTTACAGCACTAACCTTGGAGAAGATCATCTCCTGATTCTTAAGAAGTATCAGTCGAAGAGTTGTTTTAATGGATAATTCTTTCATCAATATGGAAAGAACATCATTAATGCTGGACAAAGACCAACCATTCAGTTTGCCAAATGCTTGTCTTCACTTATGATAGATAAAACATTTGTCCAACTGTCCATCAGACAAAGTCCCTTTGTCTTCTAGTTTGTCCATGGTAAGTAGCACATGAATCCAGTTAGCATGGATAAGTTGTCTTTCCAGCATTTCATTTGTTTATTTTTCCATTACAAGTAATAGAGGAATCATGGAGGAATAGACAAATCATCTTTCTAGCACTTTGTCTATTGGTTTGTCTATTGTAAGTAACAGATGAATTGTGGGAGGGCAGATGAATTATCTTTTCAATAGTTTATCTATTGGATTGTCTATTATGAGTAACAAATAAATTGTTGAGGCATAGACGAATTATCGTTTCAACACTTCATCTATTGGATTATCTATTGTAAGTAACAGATGAATTGCTGAGGCGCAGATGAATTATGCTTTCAGTAGTTTGTCTATTGGATTGTCTATTGCAAGTAGTAGATGAATTGTTAAAGGTGTAGATGAACTCCACTGCTTTGCCTTTGTCTTTTTTTAACAGACGATCATTGGCTTGGTGAGCTATTCGACCATGGCTCACTTAGGATAGACAAAGTGTATTGTATGCACATTGCTATGCATTTGTCATAGATAATCTTCACTTTTATAAACAAATGGTAATAGTTGATTTATTTTCTTTTGAGCTTTGACTATAGTGATACTTCATCTTTTGGTTCTGCACTTGCCCAAGTCCTTTCATTCAGACAGATTGACAACTTGGCATATCTTTTTAGTGTTCATTTGTCTATGAAGCCTATAACTTGATTCTGCATACTAAATGCTTGACAATAACCATTGGTACATAATCTTTAATCAAGCTTTGTTTGTCATTGAAACTATGCATTTACGCTAACTTAGCGGTTCATGAGTTCACCAAATTAATCCTATTTAGTTTTACCTATTTTAATCAATCAATGTTAATTCGTATATTGATAATGAATGTCTTTTGTTTAATTATTATTCTTCCTCAAGCTGAAACAACCTATCCTATTTAGCAAATTTCCTACATATTTGTGAAAATTCTAAACTAACCAAGATGAATTAAGATCAAGAAACTCATAATACTACACAAGACTCACAAATATCTCTAACATCATGATAATCTTAATGTGATTAATTATGTTCTAATTCGATTTTAGCCTCAAATTGAATTAAAAATCATGTAAAAAGGGCCGATATTCTTTCACAAGCATTAAAATCGGATTAAACACTCAACATAGATGTTGAAAAGCAAAAAAGTGCATTAAAATAGGATGAAATGAAACAATCATAATCCAACTACATCATTCATTTAGATTAATTTGTTTAGCTCATAATATAATCAAAGGAAACCATATACATTATCGTTGACATGATCAAGAAACAAAAATTACTAAATAAGAATAAGAAAAGATTAAGAAGAAATCTTCTCTAAGTAACACTCTTTGCTCTTACTCTCTTGTCAGCTCCCCTTTCTTGCAAAACTCCTCCTTGCCTCAAAAAATCTTATTTCTCCTTGCTAGCCATGTTCTCCCCTTGCTAAAAGACCCTAAATATGTGTTTCTTATCATTTTTATACTCTCCCTCAATTAGGGTAAGTCATGTTGCAAATTTTCAATGCATCTTCATAAAATCCAAAGCTACAACATTAATTGAGGCTGTGATGCTTGATGTGAATTCCCGGGCATCTAAATTGAGGTCCACGACATCTGTATGTTGTTTAGATAAAGTCTTCCCATCCAGCATGTTGAGTGCCTAGGCACTTGATTTGAATGCCTAGGCTCTCACACATTGGTTGCTTGTTTCTTGGTTCTCCTTTTGGCTTCTTGCTCTATCCTCCATGCTCTATTGCATTCTTTCTTTCCCTCCCCAGTTCTCCCTTGTTTTCTTCATTCTTCTTGCTCTCACTTGCCTATAAACAAACAAAAGCAAAATCATCATAAATCAACTAAACATAACTCAAGAATCAACTAAAGCTCAACTCAAAAGATATGATATAAGTGAATGAAATTCACTTATCAACTCCATCAAGTGGTGAAAATTCCAAGCTAGAAGATCAAGAGCAAGTGGAAGTTCTTCCTAAAACCCAACCACTGCCTCCTCAATAGCCCACTATGCCTAGTTATGTGAAGTTCATAAAAGACATCCTCTCAAATGAGAGGAAGTTGGTGGAATATGAGACTATTGCCCTTTCTGAAGAATGTAGTGTTATGATCCAAAGGAAGTTGCCTTTAAAGCTTAAAGATCTAGGAAGCTTCATGATTCCAAGTGCTTTTTGGAATTTTGTGTTTAGAAAGGCATTTTTTGATAAAGTTGCACCTGAAAAGTGATAAGCTTGAAATTTATTATATTTTAATACCTAAATTCACATATTTTGGATCCTCAATTGACATATTTTTTAATGGTTTATAATCATATTTGATTAAATATTTCACTTAATGGAGTTATTTTTTGTTTCAAGTATCAAAACCTATCAAAATGGAGCTAAATATGAAAAAGGCATCAATTGTATCCAACTTTTAGCATTATGGAGGATGATTTGGAGAAAATTTTAAATTGTATCCCTTTGTGTTATCTTTCCAAATGCATCAAGAATCATGTGATTTAGACATCATATAAGAAAGTTATTGACAAAATACTAAATGTTGTTCCTAGTGAATAGTTAGCGCGCTAATGCATGTTAGTGGGTAGCAAGTGGGCATCGTAGTGCCCAACTAGATATGTCTGGATATTACAAAGGGTATAGAACCTCGGTACCGCAATGCCCAGTAAGTGCGGAAGTGTGTTATTTTGGGTAATTTGCATATTTTATGCATAAAATCACTTTGGGAATTCATATGGAGGTGCAACAAACCCTAAATTGGGTTATTTAAAGGGGTCTTAAGGGTGATTGAACAAGGAGCTTTTGGCATGAGATGAATCTAGCAAGGGAGACTAGAAAGAGGGATTACTATGAAGAGAAGGGAGTGCTACTTGGAGACAGATTCATTATCTTTTTTTTCAATTTTTTTTATTTCTTATTCTTTTTCAATCATGTTTAAGACAATGTTTATGTTTTCTGTTAATTACACTATGAACTAAACATTTTGTTCTATGGGAAGATGTAGTCAAATTATGAATATTCAGTTTTCCTCATTTAATTCAATTCCATGTTTATTCATTATCTATGTTGGGCATTTAATCCATGTGCACCCTTTCTTCATGATTTGTGATTCAATTTGAGGCTGAGAAGAGATAATTAAATTAGAATACAGTCAAATATCAACAGATTATCATGATGATAGAGATATCTATGAGACTTATGTGTTTATAAATTTCTTGCTCTTAATGCATCTTGGTTAGTTCAAAATTTTCAGAAAGATTTAGGAAATGTGCTAATTAAGATAGATTTTGTGAATAAAGATCACTATTTTTAGTTTTGGTTTGAATTTTTTTTCTTTTATTTTTGTTATTTATTGCATTTTTTGTGCCTTTTTTAGGGTTTTCCATAGGTGTATGTGAAGATTTAGGAGAAGGGATTTAATCCTTTTTGATTCTAAGATAGAATGCATGACTCAAAGGATTAGAAGGGAGAAGAGAAGCTGTTAATAAATTGGAAAACACTGCAGCAAATCTGGGAGAAGTGAATGAGAATCCTCCACAAATGTCTTTGAGAGACTATCCATTATCAGCAACAATAGGAATTCAACCTGTGATTAAAAGGTCAGCCATTGCTACAAACAATTTTAAGGTAAAGCTAGTGACTCTATAGATGATTCAAGGAGCTCAATTCACTACACTACCTAATGAAGATCCTAATGCCCACATCGCAAATGTTTTGGAAATATGTGATACTGACAAGTACAATGGAGTGTCTAATGATGCAGTTCAACTTCGGCTATTTCCTTTTTTTTTTTGAGGGACAGAACAAAGAATTGGTTGAATTCTTTACCTGCAGATTCCATTACTAGTTGTGTGTTGGTCTCGTTGTAGTGGTAGCTCGGGAGGGGAGGTGAATATAGATTTTAAAATTTTTTAGCCAAATGAAATAAAGTGCTACAAATAAATATAACAAATCATGCAATACACAGACAGGGATATTTTTATAGTGGCTCGGCCCAACCTAGTACCTACTCCACTCTCTTAGTTTACCTTCCTTGCTGCACTCAGCTTCCACTAATAACCTATTGGTTTTTGTGAGCTCACCAATGAATTCTTACAAATTATCGGTTTCCAAGCTAACCAATGAACTTAATGGTTTCCAAACTCACCAACAAACTTTACAAATAACGAGTCTCACTACTTGCTCCACCAAAGGAATAGTAAAATAACTTGTATAACAAAATGCCTCTAGTTAGGATGATTTGTACAAAAGATAAATGCAAGATCAACAAATGAATAAGTAATTAAAAAATTATGATCAAACTCTAGGAGGTTGAAGCTGTTTAAGCTTTGAGCTCAAATCTACAATCAGCATGTTGGAGTTGAGAATTCTTGGAAGAACTTGAATAAATGTAAGTGCTCCTTTCTTATTTGATTGGCTTGAACTAGAAACCTTACTAAGTTTGAGCAGTCTCTTACTTCTTCCTTTATACTTGATTTGAAAAATCTGCCCATTAGAGAAGATGACGGTCATTAAATGTGAACAAAAATCAAGATTTTCTACCCATTGAAATGTTCTCTTCATTTCTCACTGACTGAATTCTATTCGGCACTATCTGGAGTGAATAGCTATGTCCAACATTAAGATTTCGGACTTACAATAGTCAAATAACTTGCAATAAACTACACTCGGCTATGTTTGAAACGAATCACCATATCCAGAATTGGATTAATGATAAACAAATAATATTCACTTATATAACTCCCTTTAAAGTTAACTTTTTGTTTTTTCTTAAGTTGTTTTTAATTGATTTGATATGTTTATGTTTGGGTTTGTTTTTAGCCACACAACTTCAAAATGGATGGAAAAAGTATAAGGAATGAAATGAAGTATAAAAGAGTGTAAAAGCTTGAATTGGAAGTCTATGCTTAGGAATAACATCAAAATAGAAAATTCAGCAAGTTTGTGATTGGGCACAGCATTAGAACTAGAAAAATCCGCAAGTCAAGCACAACATTAGAACAGGAAAAATCAGCAAGTCTATGCCTAAACATTGTGCTGTGGCATAGTACAAAACAAGAAATATTCAACAACTTTGTGTTACAATAGTGTGCTGTGGCACAGGTCTAAGAAAGAAGAAAAAATGGTAAAACATAGAGTCTGTGCGCAGCACAGTTTTCTTGTGCTGCGACACTGAAGCTTGAGATAGGATTTTGGATTTTCTGAGATTTCTTGAAAACATTGATGGATTTTCTGAAATTGCTTGAAAATGTTCCAAAATGACAAATCTTCAAGAGAAGAAGTATAAAAGCTATAACAGCCTGCCTTGGAGTCTATGCGGTTTGACTATCTTTTATCCTGGAGAAGAGTTCTATCAAAAATTTGACAGTCTCCCTTGAGAAAATAAGGGTTTCTGCACATGTACAACATTCTATATTTCATTCTCACATGACATCACTATCCAATTTACACAACAAACACCCACACTGCCCAGAATCATAAAGCAAGTTGCATTGTAATGGCAAGGCACAACCAGACCTATAAGAAAAATATATAGGTATAATCCACAAAATGACATGCTAATATAACTATATCATGCTTACCTAATACAACTTAAGAATTGAAACCTTTCTAATTACAAATTTATACACATTAGATGTGATATCCACATATGTCCAAATTCTAAATCATCCATACATGATAGAGTGATGGTTCAAATTATAATACCTCACAAATGCGCAATTCTATAGCAGTATAGTGTGTGTGAGCAAGGGTTAATCCCACAGAGAATGGCAAACTGATTTAATCAAATTAAGTTATGACCTAAAACTAACTCTAAAAGAATGAATTGTTGGTTTGAAATAATATTAATAATAAACTAAAGAGATAATTAGAAATCTAGGGCTATAAAATAAAATAGGATGAATCTCAAGTGGCAAAGGTCTAGGGTTCATATTTTACCACTCAATGACTGCCCTTGCTATTTGGATATTGGATTCAATGCATGCTTGGGTTTGTTCTTTCTGTGATATGATTATTACCGTTTTGTGTGCGAGTTTAAATCAAGCGCTTTCACTCATTTTAATTACCTATGGTATCTTGTATAATTGAGGTGAAAACCCATTAAGATCAAGAACTAGGAACCATGTAGCATAGTTGTGCATTAGGTGTGCACCTTAACCTTCTACTTTTCTCATTCAAGGAAGCTCATGGTTATGCATTAGGTGTGCTCCTTAACCATGCATAGACAATCAATAAGATTTATGAAACTGGTGATTAAGCAATCACACAAATCAAAAGATTGGAAT
>JAYJMB010048613.1:0-29953 GCA_036873735.1 Pouteria campechiana
GACGGGCCTGCGGGACAAAATCGTGCGGGTGTGTGCCCAAAGCGGACAATATCACACTGGAGCCCCGGGTTGTTACATGGCGGAATAACCTATCTCTAAACACTTCCTATGTCAAACTAGCTCCTGCAACTGGCTAGGTCAACCTCTCCATCTTCCACCAGCTTCAGCCTCGCCCACTAGCTTGTAGATAGCATACAACACCTTCTGCTCCTATGGACACTACATATAGGTGAAAACCTTCTCTATCCTGGAGATCCAGTCGTCCATGACCCTGTAGTTGCTCTAGCCTCAAAATAATGGGGGCTTCATATTGTGGAGGCCTTCATGTTTAGCCTTGGACTTGGGTGCATCTGTAGAGTCTAGCCCACTTCCACTATCGACTCTGGCACACGGGTTGGCCTCCTAATGGGTCCAACAATATGAGTAGGCTCATCTGCCGATCTCCGCTGAGTCTATATGAAGTCCTGCACTATTTGGGTGAGGTTGGCTACCATTGCCATTGCAGCAGCAAACTCTGGTCTGGCTCCTAGTATTGTACCACCGGCCCCTATATACTCCTATACGATCTCTAGCTGCTGCCTCACCTCAGGTTCCAAAGTAATCTCTTCTTCTGCCTCATTAGAGGCTGGCCACGAGCCATGCCTCTAGCTAGCTGGCTCTGCTCGCTCTGATCATATCTTATCACCACACCTATGAATCGGGCCAGTGGTTTGCCTTCGTGGCTCCTCCTCCACCATTGGTGCTTTGCCCTTGTCCACTTGCCTCTTGCATGTCATTACTGCACAATATCACATTCTCAAGTCATATATCTACATAATATTACATTTCTAAGTCATACACTTGCATAATCATACTTGCTCATGTTCAACGACTCAAAATGAAAGGTTCATGGTTATAGGCTAAGCTAACTCTCCCCTATGTTCCTAAAATATACTAATGCAACCTAAGAATATCATTACTTAATGATTTGATAGTCATACTTCACACTTATACCACATTGGATGCATCAGCCTCTGATACCACCTGTAATGCCCCTCCTCCATGGAGCATTACTAGTGGTAAATTTAGAGAAAATTCTAGCAGAGTCTCCCCTGATTTACCACCATTATCCTATATACAATATGCTAAACCACAATAATTATATAAAAAATACCCTCAAACATGCAAATATAATATGGCCACCTCCAAGGCCTACCATTTTCTACACAAATTATATAACTACCTCCTCCAAAATGCACATCACCACAACACCCATAGAATAAGATCAGGGTACATTGTGCCCTGGTGATCAAATCATATACACCTATGCCATAAAATGACTTTATGTAAAACTAAGTAATGATACATGTCTAATATACATCCAAAATCCATCCAACAATATACATCATCATACATCATGAAACAGAGTAAAGTCTCTACTGGTGTCATGGACTAGCCCCATCATGAGACCCAACACCCTGTTAGGCTCCGTCCTATTACCTTTCAGCTAAAAATTTAAATAAAAGGGTGATTCTGGGCAAAACTCAGTAAGTAGGTAAGCGAAAAAATATGACTATAAATAATATAATAAATAGCAGCAAATAGAGTAGTAAACAATGATGCAAATAGGCAAAATATGTCATGCCATATGCGGGATGTCATAATCAGTCAGTGGCCAGGTTCATTAAGATTTTAATGTTAACATCTAATTAGTCATTTCATATACATACTTATAATGATATCGTATACGTAATTAATCGATCAATACCTGCTCAAATACCGATACATCATACTACCCTTTTGTATCTATCAATCCACGATTACCTCATATACTAGTATACTAGACCACCATCATCCACACACTCCTCCTCGAGAGGCACACAAACCAGAACACTACCATTTAACTCTTCAGCATGTCAAGTCCATCCTAGCACTCCCGGCTAGAAGCCTGCTAGGCCCACATAGCCATATTACTGTATCCAGTGGCACCCCGCCCTCATCACCTCATGAGAGTACTAGTTCTCCATAAACACGCCTACACAAGCTACTTAGGCCAATCATAGCAATTAGGTCATCCAGGCCAATAGCAACACCCGGCTGCGCCGGCTACCCACACAACTGCCCACTAGCCAACCAGGCCACTCCTCGCCACATGACAGACATAGGTTGGCCTCAAGGCCATTATAAAATACATATATGAGCTACACTAGGCTCTGCGCCAATCAGGGTCCAAAATTGAAAATTACCGGCACTCCCGAGGGCGTAGAATACATGTACATAATTTCTACAATAAAATTCTTGTTTAATAGTTTATAAACATCCAATTGACCTAAAAATAATTTTTTATATACCCAAATATGAAAAATTTTTTATCCAAATTTCAGGTCAAAATAATGTAAATTGATCGATTTAAAATTAAAATATGAAAATATAAAGAAAAATGTTAGATGAAATTATGCATATATTTTTACACTCAAAAGTTTTAAATTAATTCCAAATAGTATAATAAAATTTTGGTAAAAATTTCAAAATAAATTAAATTTAAAATGAGAAGATTAAAAATAAAGCAAAATTTCAAATGGCTGGGACACTATCTGCATCTCATTTTTAGGGTATTTAATATTCATATTTTTTGAGGGATCAAAAGGTAGAATTTGTTCATGAAATTTGATATGATAGTATTTAGTTATATATGTTTTAACTCCATATTTCTCTTTTTGCAAAATAACATCACTAAATTGGGTTTTAATCAACCTCCAAACGTGTACTTGGTAAGGCGTTCTATCATGTACTGTTCATTCGAATTTCATTAGTTTTAATATAATTTAAATTATGCTATTACAACACATTAATTATGGTTGCATGGGTCAAATAATGCATATTTAAAATCTTGTAACTCATATACAAAAATTTCAAATTATAAGTGCCCAAATTGTATTCATTCAAAGAAATCAAATTGAACATAAAATAACTTAAAAAAACTACCTGCTTACCTTAATTAATTAAACAATTTGCATATCCCTCAAACTCCAATTTCCACCCTCTAATGAAGCCTTAATTTCCCATTAAAATTTTTAGCAAACCCCCCTGAATTAGGGTTTGAAATTCCTTGAAGATAAATCAACTTTTGCATAATATTCTTTTATAAACATCATCACCATTTAAATTATATTAACCGCTTACCTTAGTCTTCAAATTCCTTTGGTGGGTCCCAAAGATCAGCAATATTTCACTATGTTTGGGTGACTGCCACTTCTTGATTTCAAGAGAAAATCCATCCTATAGCCCACTAATTACTTGTATAAACATTTGTTATGGATCACTTGAAGCAAAATTGCCTAAAATGGAAAATTGGGATGATGTGGAAAGAGGGTTTATGTTTGTTAGCATGGGCTGGAAGATGAGAATGATGGAAATGGGATGGGTATTGCAAAAACTCACTTTTTGTATTGCTTTTTATTTTGTTAGTCTATGCTTCACCCACTTTCATGAACATTCCTCTCTTGAATTTTCAAAATGCCATCAAATTATCATTCTTTACACATGTGAGTCATCCATTTGATATAACATATGCCCAAATCAATTTCTCATCTATTATTTTCATAATTTCATAATTTATTTTTTAATTAAATTTGATTAAATTGAAATTTTTCAAAAATTACCAGCAACTCAGTTTTTCAGCTTTCCACATGTGATTTTTAGTTTTTCTTCACCTATTAATTATTAATTAACATATTTCCTCATCATCCTCACATTAATATAGAAATTTTATCCATTTTTATAATTTTTTGATAATAAAATTCCTCAAAAAGTCAATTTTATAGTATGCAGCACTGGAAAAATTACCGAAACTTTACAATAGTGAAAATTTACATTTTTGAAATTTCCAAGGCCTTACAGTGCACTTGCAAGGATTTATTATTTGAACCATCATGTTTTTGGTTCCATTGCTGGGGAATGGTTAAAAATTGATTTCATTAAGTTAGTTACAATCATTCTTTTTGTTTTTGTATCTAGATGCATATAAGATTTTTAATTGTTTCTTTATTTCTATTGCAGAACTATGAATGCATAGAAGAAGATCACTGAATCTAGTTCTATTTCCATTAAATGATCATAGTGATAAAGTAGAAATCAAGACAGAGAGTTTAAATGAAGATAAAGAAATTTACATGGATGACCACATGGAGAGTCGAGTGTCTCAACAAGCTCCATAGCTAATGGAGGAGTTTGCTCTCCCAACTATAAAAATTTTACTTTCATGCATTATGTTGAATGATAATGCTAGGAATTATGAATTGAAGCACATACATTTTAACATGCTTCCATCTTTTCATGGTGTAGCTATAGAGGATCCTTTAACATTTATGCAAGACTTTTATACAACTATTCAAAGTTTTTCGTTGCAAGGTTTAACTAAAAATCAACTATGCATGAGATGTTTCCCATACACTTTGAAGGATGAAGCAAAAACATGGTTCATGACATTAGTTCCAGGTTCATTAACAACATGGGAAGAAGTATACAACAATTTCATTGGTAAATTCTATTCCCATGCTAAAACTATAGAGTTGAGAAGTAAGATTGCTACTTTCTCTCAAATGGATGGTGAAGCATTTTATGAGGCATGGGAGAGATTTAAGGCATTATTGATTCAATCATGCCAAGCTATGGTTGACAATGTTGTAGGTGGAGCCATGGGAGAAAAGATTCCAGAGGAAACATATGAGCTGTATGAAATGCTTGGAGAAAATTCTCAACAAAAGAGTGTAAGAGGTACGTCTAGAGGAATATATGAAGTGAACTCTAACATTGATCTATCTATGTAGATGTCAAAGGTGGTGAAGAAAATGAAGGTATGTGCTCCATTATACTAAACTTGAAACAACCACACCCTAGCAGATATTTTGTTCTTTTTGTGGCATTTCAAGTCACTTACATAACGTTTGCCCTTGAAATGAACAATTTGTAGGTAATGCAGAGTAAGCAAATGTAATGAATTTCTACAATCCTGGTTGGAGAAATCATCCAAACTTTTCTTGGAATAATAAATGAAATCTGACTCAAGACAAAAATTCTTTTCAACTACAACCAAACAAGCTTACTCTTGAAGAAACCATGCAGAGTTTCATTAAAGCAACATAGACTCGGTTCCAGAATAATCCAATTAAGTTCCAAAATATTGATTGAAGATTTTATAACATGGAGGCAACACAGTTGGGACAAATTGCAGAAGTTGTACAAAGCCAGACACCTAGGAAATTACCTAGCCAGCTAGAGTAAGCAAAAGCAACCATGACATTGAGAAGTGGAAAGGTAATCGACAATAAAGTTGGTGAAGAAACTGATGAATCTATTATTTCTGCAGGATCCAAAAAAGGGAAGAAAAAGGTACCGGAGGAAGTGCATCCAAAGAGGGTTGCGTTTCCAATAGTTGACCCACCAGTCAACTATAAACCACCACCAACTTATGATCCCCCAATACCTTTCCTAAGAAGATTGAAGCAGAGCAAGTTTGATAAGTCATTTTCTGACATCAATGATATTCTTTCTGAAGTCAATGTCAACTTGCCTTTGCTTGATATGATTAAAAATATGCCTGCTTATGCTAAGTTTTTGAAGGAACTAAGCTCAAGGGCACACAAGTATAAGCTACATAAGAAGGTGATAATTTCAAAAGTAGCTAGTGTAGTTTTGCAAACAAATCTTCCCACAAAACTGAAAGATCCAGGTAGTTTCAATATCTTAATCACTGTTGGAGGCACAAATAAGGTAAAGGCAATGCTAGACTTAAGAACAAGTATTAATTTGTGCCTTATTCTATATATCTATTACTTGGTTGGGAAGAATTGAAATCTACTATAATGTCTCTACAACTTGCAAATAGATTAGTGAAATATCCTAGAGGCATTATAGAGGATATTCTTGTGCAAATTGATAAGTTGATTATTCCTACAAATTTTGTTATACTTGACATGGAGAGGCAAGTGATGCCAGAGAGAGAGGTGCCCATTCATTTGGGATGCCCATTTATGGCAATAATTAAGACAATCATACATGTGCAGAATGAGAAGTTTGAAATGACTATTTTGGATGAAATTGTGAAATTTTCTATTTATAATTCTCTATCATTGCCTTTAGATCCTAATGGTTATTTTCAAGTTGGTGAATTATACTCACTTGTACTATCTACTTTGTGTAGCAGAAAATAATTGATAAACTAGAATTTATGCTCACTTTAGATGGAGGGGAGGAAGATGAAGAAATAATGAAGTTGAAGAAGAACTTGATTATGCAGACTAGGTTAGAGAATAGGAAGTTTCCAAAGAAGGGATATTATGTGTGAACCCATAAGAGGAATGATCAATTATTACGTCACCCCAATTGGAATTAAATCAATTACTTTAAAACTTGAAGTACATATTTCTTAGTGAGAATAATACTCTTCTAGTTATAATTGCTGCTGACTTATCTCTTAATGAAGAATGTAAGTTAATAAATTTTTTGAGAGAGATAGAACTTAGCTGATATTAAAGGAATTAGCCCCACTGTATACATGCATAAGATCTTATTAGAAGATGATGCAAAGACTTCCAAGGAGGCTTAGAGGAGACTTAACCCGCACATGAAGGAAGTTGTTAAAGTCGAAGTGATCAAATTGTTGGATGCAGGTATTTTCTACCCAATCTCAAACAGCAAATGGGTAAGTCCAATATATGTGGTACCAAAGAAATCTAGTCTTTTTGTTGATAAAAATGACAATAATGAATGCTGCCAAATAGAATGACTATACGGTGGAAGATGTGCATTGATTACAAAAACTTAATGTAGCCTCAAAAAAGGACTATTTTTCTCTTCCTTTCATTGATTAGATTCTTGAAAGATTAGCAAGTCATGCTTACTATTATTTTCTGGATAGCTTTTCAAGTTACAATCAGGTTCCTATTGCCCTAAAAGATCAGGATGAAGACTTCTTTCACTTGCTTGTTTGGAACGTTTGCCTATCAGAGGCTGCTTTTAGTTTATATAATGCCCTTGCAGCCTTTCAAATGTGTATGATGTCCATTTTTTCTGATATGATTGAAAGTTTTATTGAGGTATTATGGATGATTTTTCTATCTTTGGGGATTCATTTGATGATTGCCTTGATAACTTGAGATTGGTGCTTAAAAGTTGCAACCTTTCAAATGTGTATGATGTCCATTTTTTTTGATATGATTGAAAGATTTATTGAGGTATTATGGATGATTTTTCTATCTTTGGGGATTCATTTGATGATTGCCTTGATAACTTGAGATTGGTGCTTAAAAGTTGCATTGAGATGAATTTAAGACTGAGTTGAGAGAAGTGACAGTTCTTAGTCATGCAGGGAATTATTTTGAGACACATTATTTCTAGTAAAGGCATTGAAGTGGACAAGGCAAAAATTGAGTTAATTACCAAGTTACCTTCCCCAAATATGACAAGGGAGTTAAAAGTTTTCTTAGTCATGCAAGTTTTTACAAATGGTTTATAAAGGATTTCTCAAAAATTTCTAGACCGCTTTGTAACCTGTTGGTGAAGGATGTAACTTTTCATTTTGATGAGGAATTCCTTGTTTCCTTCAATACCTTGAAAGAAAAATTAACTTCTACTCCAATTTTAGCTGTTCTTGATTGGTTCATTCCATTTGAGCTTATGTGTTATGCATCAGATTTTGCTGTTGATGTTATTCTAGGACAAAGAATAAACAAATTACCTCATATGATTCATTATGTAAGTTAAACTTTGAATTAAGCACAATTGAACTATTCCATCACTGAAAAACAATTTCTTGCAATTGTGTTTGCTTTAGAAAAGTTTCACTCTTACTTTATTTATTCTAAAGTAATTGTTTATTCTGATCATGCTGCATTGAGACATTTGTTGAAAAAGAAGGATGCCAATCCTAGGTTGATTAGGTGAATCTTATTTTTGCAAGAATTCAACTTAACAATCAAAGACAAGAAAGGATGTGAAAACATTGTAGTTGTTCATTTATCTAGGTTGTTAGAAGGGATTGATTTTGAGCAAGAGAAAGGGAGGAGAACATTCCCATCAATGAGATCTTTCTAGTTGAACAATTATTTTCTGTAAAGGGAAGTAAACCTTGGTATGCTGACATTGTGAATTACTTAGTTAAAGGAGTTTTTATTCCTATATTAAATTCATAGGGAAAGCGGAAGTTGTTGTTGATGGAAAAACATTAATTTTGGGATAATCTAGTTCTATTTAAACTATGTCTAGATCAGATCATTAGAGGTTGTGGTCGTGAAGATGAACAGCAAAGCATTTTGCGACTTTACCATAGATTCAACTCTGGAGGGTATTTTGGAGGGAAGAAAACTATTCTTTGCAATGTGTGATGGGTGTCAACGAATAGGTAAAATCAGAAAGCAAGATGAGATTGATAGGTAATCTTGTGGTTGAATTATTCAATGTATGAGGAATTGATTTCATGGGCCCATTCCCCCCATCTAATGGAAACTTATACATTTTGCATGTTGTTGATTATGTTCCAAAGTGAATAGAGGTGATGGCTAGTACAACTAATGATGCTAATGTTGTGCTTAGATTTTTGAAAGATAAGATTTTTTCCAGGTTTGGGACTCCAAGGGCAATCATTAGTGATAAGAGAAGTCACTTTTGCAATAAGGTTTTTGCAGCTCTATTGAAGAAGTACAACATCACTCACTGAGTTACAACACATTATTATCCACAAACTTCTTGACAAGTTGCAGTTAGCAAGTGGTAAATCAAAGAAATTCTGGAGAGGACTATAAACATCTTAAGAAAAGATTTGGTAATGAAGCTGAATGATGCATTATGGGCATATAAGATTGCTTTCAAAATGCCAATCAAGATGAGTCCTTACAGATTATTTTGGGAAAGCATGTCATCTGCTTGTCGAGTTGGAGCACAAGGCATACTGGGTGATTAAGACTTTTAATTTTGATTTACAGAAAGCAGAAGTGAAAGGAAACTTCAGCTTAATGAAAAGAGATGAAGCATATGAGAATGCAAAGATATAAAAAGAGCAAACCAAGTGATACCATGATAAAGTCATTCATAAGAGATGTATTGAACCTCGAATGGAGGTTTTGCTATACAACTCATGTTTGCATTTTTTTTAGAAAAACTACAGTCACGTAAGATTGGACTATTCTTGGTCACACAAGTGTTTCCACATGGAGCTATCGAATTAAAGAATCTGAAATATTGAAGCACATTCAAAGTGAATGGGCATCAAGTTAAGAAACACACCATTGAATGAATCTTGTAAAATTGAAAATCTATGAAGAGGGAGTTCATCTTGCATAGACATTAAATAAAGCACTTCTTGGGACGCAACCCAAGTCATTTAATTTATGTTTATTTGAATTTCATAGAAGTTGTTGATGACATTCTATTGTTTGAAGAGTTTTAATTTTAGTAACTTCACTAGCTTAATTTGATTCATAGGCTATCAGATTCTATTGATGATTGCATGTGTCTCACAAGTTAAAATGTTGTTGTTTTATGTTTGGTAGGTTGAGTTGATGAATAGGAGGAAGGAGAGGCAAGACTAAAGTAAAGGAGAAATGGGAAAAAACTATTAACATGTTCAGGTGCTAGAGATTCTCATGCTGTAGCACCCCCAATCCAAGTCGTGACATCAGTGTCAAACCAACATGTCGTCCAATCTAGCAACTACCATGCCGTGACATCAATGTGCTAACTCGTGACATCAACTCAAGGGCTAAAACCCACGTTCACCCTCAAGCACTCCATTCATTCCTTATTTCCCCTTCCCTCTAAGCATGCGCTACCCCTTTTCTATTGCAAGCCACGCATCCAACTTCCCCCTTTCAAACGAAAATTCTTGCTTATTGAACTCAAGAGTACATCACTACATTTGACCTTCATCCAACATTCCTTCTACCTAAGCCCCATTTTCTCTTTCCCCTCAGTCATCTCTCACAACTAGGTTGGGTTTGGCACTTTAAGAGGAATGTTAGTAAATTAAGTGATTCCATCCATTTTCACCATCCTTCATTGATTCAAACACCTTTTGCTTAGAATGCATTGATTTGGGAGTGACTGTTGTGTTGGAGAGTTGTGGGTTCAAGTGCATTGCAAGTGTTTGAAGATTTGTCTATGCCAACTAAGTGGTGCAAATTTGATGGCGGAATGGTAAATGATGCATACATGAAGTGCTTCATAAATTCTATGAAATACAGTAAGAGGAATTGATGAAATCTAGAGTGCCTATAAGGTGTCAGTAGAAAAGATTCATTGAAGTAGAGGTCACATTTTCAGTGTGTGAAGCTTGGTTTGAAAAAGGTTCTTAATTGTTAAGCAATGGGATCACCTAACCTTAGATTATGATTCACTATGATTCACACAAAGTGTACAAGTATTGGTTCATTGAAAAGTAAGCAAGGTAGAACTTCTGAACCCAATATTGAACCTATATTTTTCAATGAGGCAGCAGTTGAGGACTATTTCCACTCTGTTATTTACAAGTCATGCATCCCTGAGCAAGGATTTGATCTTCTGTCTAGTAGCATTCTAGACATGATCCACCATAGTGGTTGGGACCAATTTGGAGCACAACCAGGTGCTGCACTAGTACTAGTTATTTGGGAATTTTATGTAAATGCTTGGGAGCAATATAATGCAAGCCCAATGCAATTGAATGCACTAGTGTAGGATTAGATGGTGCCTTATGATCACTCCACCATCAATCAGAGCTATGAGGATGGTTCAAATTATAATACCAAGCAAGTGCACAATTGTATAGCAGTATAGTGTGCATGAGCAAGGGTCAATCCCATAGAGAATGGCAAACTAATTTAATTAAATTAAGTTACTAACTAAAAGTAACTTTGAAAAGAGGATTATTGATTTGAACTAATAAGAATAATAAACTAAAAAGATAATCAGAAATCTAGGGCTACAGAATAATATAGGATGAATCTCAAGTGGCAAAGGTCTAGGGTTTAGATTTCACCACTTAATGACTCCCCTTGCTAATTTGATATTTGTTTAAATGCATGCTTGGGTTCGTTCTTTCTATGATATAATTATTATCATTTGGTGTAGTACGGGTTTAAATGAAGCACTTTCACTTGTTCCAATTACCTATGGTGTGTAGTATAATTGTGGTGAAAGCCCATTAAGATCAAGAACTATGAACTAAGTAGAATGGTTGTGCGTTAGGTGTGCGCCTTAACCTACTACTCTTCTCATTCAAGGATGCTCATGGTTATGCATTAGGTGTGCACCTTAACCATGAATAGACAATCAATAAAATTAATGAAACTGGTGATTAAGTAATCACATAAATCAAAAGATTAAAATAAAACCCATAAATAAAAACATAGAATCACATTAAATAATCAATAATCCAAATAATAAGGTTCATAAAAAAGGGCTACATCTTCATCCTAGAAGGATAGAATTAGTTCATGAAAAAAATTAAAGATATTCCCTTCATGAAGAACATCATACTGCAATTAGCCTTCTTGAATTGCCTTCGCTCTTTCGAATCTCCTCTTTTTGCTCATCCAAAAATCCTTTAGTTATCCCCTCAGAAAATCCTAGTCTCCTTACTAAAGGAATCCTCAAAACTACTAAAAACAACCCCTAAAACATAGCAATTCTGTTTAATAAAATAATATTGAAAAAAATATTAAATTTGCGGTTTGACCAACCACTGGTCACTCCGCCAGTAGCTGCTTTAGCTACGGTCCTTTTGCTGCTTCATTTGCCTTCCATCATTGCTTCGTTACTCCATAATTGCTTGCTTTCTCTCCTTGTGTCCACTCTTCTAATAACCTAAACAAATAATAAAAATATGTGAGATTGGCATTAAACCACTTAAAGATTACATGAAATTAAGCATGAAAATACAAAATATAACTAACTAAAATTCACTTATCATATGACTTAGAAGATATCAATGAGGATCAATATTGAGCTTGGTTTGAGTAAGGGCCAAACTTTGAGGAGATCATCAACCTCCTTGCCAAACAAGGAACTCAATGGAGAAGAATGAATGATAAAGTAGTCAGTTTTCCATGGGGCAAGCTCAAATCGAAGAGTAAAGCATGGCATTACTTTATCTCTACAAAGTTGTTGCCAATCAATCATGTCTCTAATGTCACCAAGGAAAGAGCAATTATCAACTATGCGATCATGACAGAACCATCTATTGATGTAGGATGAATAATTGAAAGATCCATTATTTTTCAATTCATAGGAAAAGATGATAGGAGGCTTGAGACATCCTTCCCTTGTCTATGGGCTATGTCTCTAGGTCGACATTCCTACTACTATTTTTGAAGAGATCCAACACTCATAATCCCCAATCACACATGCTATGTTCTGATCTATCGCATCAAGCTTTTCCCAATGGAGGCCACCAATGCAACCTCCTACTAGTGAGCGAACAATAGTTGATTAACAAACCCAGATCATGGAATTGAGGAACTACAATGAGCATCACAATAAGGAAAGGTTAATGGAGCAGTGGCAATAATTCTAATTTTCTGTGGACTACACCAATGCCCTGAATGCAATATTCCAGAATTGTTGTACGGCACAAGGAACAAGCTTAGTAGTCTTTCCCACTCCACCAACCTATCCACTAGTCTCCCTACCTACTAAAGAATCAGAATATGTGTCAAAAGATTAAACTCTGGTGTCTTAGGGAAGTCCTCATTTTCTATTGCTTTTGTTTAACATTGAGGATAATGTTTCTTTCAAGTTTGGGGGTAGTGGGTAGTTTCTGTTTTTGGTGTTTTTCTGTTCTATTTAGTTGGTTATTTTTTACTACTCTATTTGTGTGTTTTTTGTAGTACTTATCTTATTTATTTTGACAATTTGGTTTTTGTTTAAATGTTTAAATATGGTTGTGTCATTTTCATATATAAAAATTTATGTGTTTTGAGTATTGATCAGGGTCATCATACAAAACATTGACATATATGTGACATTTGACAATGGTTAAGTTGAAAATGATACAAACAACTATTGTTTACAGGCTTGACTTGATTCCTTATCTAATTTTCTATAGATTCCTTATATACATTGATTACATTGACATAGCCATTTCTTTTGAAGTCTTTGAATACTTAGCATCAGTTTAGGAGACTAAGTATGCATAGTTCAGTTTAAACTTTGGAAGTCATTATAATTATTTTTGAGATGAACTTTAGATGAAATAAAAGAAGTACATGATTAAAAACTCATTCCTTATTTGGGGGGATCACATCTTAAGAATTGGAAAGAAAATAAGTTTGGGGTGTGGTAGTAATACAACCCAAGGATAGGGGGGATCACATTTTAAAGAATTGAAAAGAAGATAAATGTGAAGAATGTGATAGTAATAGAGCCCACAAGAAGAGAAAAGAAATGAATGAGGAAAGTAAAGCATCATATGTGAAACTAATGTAGTCTCTCTAGTTTAATTAGTGAATTCATAGGGTTTACATTGAACATGTATTATTTGGTTGCTTGAATGAATTTAAGTGTGAAATGATGTAGATTGAAATGGCTATAACTATTGCACATGCACATGGAATCTAAGGTGGAAAAAATGAGGCTCAGGTTGACACTAGAGATATACATGATATCTTAATATTTTCCTCTTAACCTTGCTTATTTTATTGAGATTTTTGATCAATGACAAAGATCGATGTTTGTTGTGTCCTTTGTGAATTCTTTTGTTTTTATTTTGCTCAAGGATATGCAAATGAGTAAGTTTGGGGGTATGTATACGTTCAAGCTTATTTATTTGTGAATCCTTGTTAGATTTAGATGATTTTCATATGAATTTATTTAATTTTGTAGGTTTACTAAAGATTGAAAAAGGAGAGAAAAATGAAAGAAAGATGAAGCACAAAGAAGTAAAGAAAGAAAGCATGCAAAGGAGCAACCAAACAAAGCTTTATGTGGCAGCAAGCTTCCACACCGCAACATGCAAAGCATACTCATAGCAGTCTAGAAATGCAAGTTGGGATGTCCCATTCATTCAAAGCATACTCGTAGCAAGTAGAAGCTTTCACGTCGCAGCCAAGAAATGTAAGCCACAACATCCCATTCATGCAAAGCATACTTATAGCAAGCAGAAGACTCCAAGCTGCGGTGCCTGCACCGATCCTATTTTTCAACTGATCTTCTAGGATGATTGTCTCTAGAGTTTTAAGGCTTTGAGAAAGGGCCTTTAGGGATTTTGGAGGATTCATTTAGGAATTGTTTTAGGGTTCTTTGGGGGTGTAACTTGGGCAATTTTTATGGAAAAAGAAGGAGAGTTTTCAAGGAAGCAAGAGGAAGATGAGAAGGATACTTTGCATCATGTTGTGCTTCATTAAGGGAATTCTTTCCATTTTCATTATAAACTAAGTTTTCTCCTTCTAGGATAAAGGTGTAGCCCTCTTTGATAAACTTTGTTGTTTCGAAATGTTGGTTCATTAATTAAATTTCATTATTTTCATTCATTGTGTTATTTGCAATTGTTTGGTTTGTTAAAATGTTTTATCATCAATTTTATGAATCTTATTGATTATCTAGCATGGTTAAGGTACACACCATATGCTAAACCATGAGCTCCTTTGAATGAAAATGATAGATGGTTATGGTATACAACTTATCCTAAACCATTATATTGGGTTCATTAAGTTCTTAATCTTAATGGGTTTTCTCCTAAATTATGCTACACACCATAGATAATTGGAATAAGTGAAAATAATTGATTTAAACTCGCACTCCTAATGATAATAATCATACATTAGAAAGAATGAACCCAAGATAAGCATTGAATCTAACATCCCAATAGCAAGGGATATCATTGAGTAGCAAAATTGAATCCCTAGACTCTTGCATCTTGTTAGTCTACCTTACATTATTCATAATTGTTGATTTCTACAATTTCATTCAATTTATTATCCATCCTTGCTTAGCTTTAAATACATTGTTTTAAGATGGTGATAATTTAGTAACTAAAGTTAATTGAATCAAGTTGACTGTTCTCTATGAGATTGACCCTTACATTACACGCTATACTGCTATACACCATGTACTTAAAAGGATTTATAATTTGAACTATCAACTCTCCAAAAAATGCATACCATAAATGGTCTAGCAATTGCTCGAGTTCAAGAGATGGTGGCTTTTCACTTGAAGGAGCAAATTGAGGAAGGCTTTATCCCAAGTTTTCAAAATATTTACTATTATTTAGACCAAAAGAGTCGAACTAATGTACAATCTCTGTGGTATCTTCCTCATCCAGAGCTAAAGGAGTTGGGTGAGTTAAGCTTATTTCCAATGGATCTTCTGAATTTCCCAAGTGTTGATATATTAAAGTATCCAATGAGTCTATCTAGAAGCGGTTATCACTTGCTACTAAATATTTGATTGCATTGAACACCTTCAATATTACTTCATTGTCTTGCACTTGAAGATTTAGTTGACCCTTTTTCACATCAATCAATGCTCTCCCCATAGCTAAAAATGGCCTCCCTAATATAAATGGGACATCTTTATCTTCTTTCATATCTAGCACCACAAAGTTTGTAGGAAATATAAACTATTTTGTCTTAACAAGTGCATCTTCAACAATGCCTCTTGGGTGCTTGACAAAGCTATTTGTCAACTGAAGGAAGATACTTGTAGGTCTTGCTTTGCCTAGCCCCAATTTTTTATAAATTGACAAAGGCATAAGATTAATGTTGGCTCCACGATCACACAATGCCTTTTCAAAAATAAAATTCCCAATGATACAAGGAATATTAGAGCTTCCTAGATCTTTGAGTTTTGGAAGTTGCTCCTTTGGATGATTGCACTACATTCTTTGGTGAGAGCAACCATCTCATACTCTTCTAACTTCCTCTTGTTTGATAGGATATCTTTCATAAACTTCACATAACTCGGCATCTATGCAAGTGCATCGACAAATGGTATATTGATGTGAAGCTTTCTAAAGACTTTCAGAAACTTAGTAAACTGCTTATCCAGTTTGGTTTTCTTTAGGTGCTGAGGAAAAGGTATGGAGGAAGCTTTTTGTTTAGGAGGCAATGGTTGTGGCTTAGGAGGCACTTCCACTTGCTCTTGACTTTCTAACTTATCTTTCTCATTGCTCACTAGAGGTTCCAATTCCTTCCCACATCTTAAAGTGATGGCTTTACAATGTTCTCTTGGATTTTCTTCAATATTGTTGAGCAATTGCCTTGTTGATGACTATTGAACATATTAGCCATTTGAGCCATTTGACCTTCCAAGTTTTCGATCTGTGTAGATTGGTATTGCAAATTAGCCCTTTTCTCAGCCATAAAATCTTATATTTTCTTCATGAAGTTGTCAACCTTAGCTGAGAATTTATACATGGTATTGACAAATTGGTTTGCCTTTTTCTCCTACTGCTAAAATCCTTATTACCATCGAAATCCTTATTGAGGTTGTTCCATATTCTATTGATTTCTCCAAGAAAACTTTTTAACAAATTGTTCTTGTTCTTGTTGAAGCTGCATGAATGGATTTGCAATTAGATACTCTTCAATGGAATGACTGCCTTGGCAGAAGTCACAGAAATTTTGAGGACTCCAAATGGCATTGACTCCCCCTTAGTTCTTTTTTAGTTGCTATGTGAGAACTACAACTTGAGTTGTTAATGTAGAAATAGGATCAATTTCATATACTCCTATTGGCTTCTTTGACACAATCCTCTCACTTGGCCATTGGAAGTTATTTGTGGCCATGTTTTCTAGCAGCTCATAAGCTTTGAGGCCCTGACAAATTTTATGCGTATTATGTGTTTCCACAGGATAGGAATGAATGGTGTCTATCTGAGAGGTGAAACTACAAAAGAATTTGTTAATATACACGGATAATTATGACAGACATGACTAGTGGGTTGTGTATTATGATGGAAGGGATGGAAATATTAGGAAAAACATCAACAAAATGCAGAGTGAATGAGCTACATGTCCATCTTTATATATAGGCTATTGGAGCACCATATGAAAAGGAGCTTAAAATGCTCCATCATCTCTCTCAATAGAAGAAGAACATCCCCAGCCCTCCCTCTTACTCCCCAACATTCCAAATAGCTTGGTTCTTGAGGAAATTGAAGCCAAACCTCCAGAATATTGATAATTGAATGATCAGTAGCAATCCATTATAAAGAAAACATCAAGTTAAGTGATGGGGAGCAAGTGAACTGGCAGTGGGAACAAGGGTTTCACCCCATCATCGGATTTTGTGGATTTTGATTGAAGCAAATGTCAGGGTAAGTTATTCATGCCATCATTTGATCATTTTCTATTAGGAAGAATTGTTGAATTATGGATTAAAAAGTAGATTATGATTATGGTTATGATTATAGTGAAGTTGGAAATTAGGGGAAAACAAAAATTTAATGTTGAGTTAAGAGATATGATTATTAATTAAGGTATAAATTATGTGAAAACATATTTATATGAAGGTTGGGTAAAAAAACCCAAACTAATTTTGGCTAGAAGTTGAAATATGGAAAGTGCCTATAACATGTTTGATGGAACATCATTAAGATAAGTGTGGCATGATTAACTTCTGTTAATTACCCATAACCGCCTCCTAAATAAGATTTAGATAATTAATGGGTTAAACCCTAATTAGGGTTAGGCTATGAAATAGTAATGACCCATGTAGTAATGTGATTTTATAGACATTAGAATGATTATGGAACATACGTTTTGAGTGTAGGATTTTTAAATCATGAAGAAAATTTTGGAAACAAAGTATAAAAGGAAAAGAAAGGTGCATTGGTCAAGTAAGCAGGTTTACTTTATTTTGTATTGAATTTTGCAAATTGGTATCATTGGTATTGTACATTAGTATTGTGAATTGGTTTTTGGGCAAAGTGATTGTATTATGCTTTGAATAGGGATAGCCCATGTGAAATTTTTTAGTGAGATGTTGGAAATAAAGTGGATATTGGATTGATGGAGGAAATAAGTATAAATGTGGATTTATGTTAGAGCATGTTGAATATTATAAAATTCATTGAAGGTTAGGAGTTTAATGCAGTACATAAGTGATGATGATACCATAAGCATGATTATGTCAAACAATAAGTAGAACTAATAGAAAAGAACCAAGGTGAAATGAGGTAGATTAAGAGGTGATTAAGGTAATTAAACAAGGGAAACAAAGGAGCAAAGAAAAGGGGTGAACAAGGCAAGCAAGTAAGGAGGAGTAGGGGATAGCAAGCATGAGGTAGCGTTGCCAAATCCAGCACTGCATCATGAATTTTTCTAGACAAGGGAGAAGTGGGCATTGCATCCAGCGCCATGATGCCAAATTTGAGGTCACGACACTGTAACAAAAAATTTTTGGGAATTTTTTATATTTTTTTTGGTATGTTATTTTTATTATTTTATTATACACCAATAATAGATTTATGCGAGTCATAGATGAAACTATTTTTAGATAAGTTGGAGGTAGTTTGATGCTAGCGAGATAAGAAATAGATATTATGATAAATACTTGAATGACATAGAAATTAATTATTTGGGTAAGATGGATAATTGATGTATGTACAGATTTTAGATCTAATAAATTACTTTGGTGGAAGTTAGTAATTTGATTGAGAATGAATATTATTTAGAAAACAATTAATATACATTTAGTATGGTTGCCCACCAAGAGGGTTCATTTGATTATTTAGGAGTCTACCCTAAAAAGGGCAATAATTGTTGATGTCACCTATAATGAAGAAGAAGTCAAATCCAACCTATTGTGTAAGACTACTCTCCTTATTTAGTAGGTATGGATGGAGAACTGGTGATCTCTAGTTTGCAATGAGGGTGGGATATCATGCCAATGATCATGTTGGAATGGATCTCTCAACATTTGTAGCCGGGGTTACTGGGAAGAACTAGAGCACACCGAATTTGTAAGAATAGTGAGTGCACTTGGTATTTAGCTGAGTCTACTTGGTACATGGCTAAGTCCACTTGGAAAATAGCTCTCGAGCATAGTACTCGCTGGCAGTATATGGAAATATATTATTAATTGACTCTTAACTAAATATTCTCACCTTTGGTTATACATGATATTACTTCCATTTGCATATGTGAGGGTGTTAATAATACTTTTATTAATTATTACTTCTATAACTACTTACTAAGTTGCCAGGCTCACCTTATTTTATTATGTTTCAGTTGATAAATCAAAATATGGAGCCCAATGAGGGGTTGAAGCTCAAGAGAGAGATAGACCCTGATGCTTACAAATTTTAAATTTTGTTATATTTTGGGATTTTATTATAAATATAATTTATGGATTATAGCAAAGTTGTAAATAATGTGTAATTAAGGTATTGTAATTAATAAGGGAAGTTTAGGGGAGACTCTAGCCGTGGGTACCCCGATTACTGCCTTAGTAGTGCCTCTAGAAGGTTGGGCATTACAAAAGCTTCATCCTTAGTTTTCTTCATTAATGCTTCTCCTGCAGATGCATCGATCAAGGTCCTCGTGTTGCTAGTCGATCCATTAGAGAAATTTTAAACTTGCATCCACTTGGGTAGCCCATGGGGTGGACACTTTCGCAGCAACTCTTTATCTCTCCTAGGCATCATCAGTAGTTTCACCTTCATGCTAAGCGAAGTTGTTTATCTCCATCCACATTCTTGTTGTTTTTGCTAGAGGGAAAATTTTGGCAAGAAATGTTTTCACCAAATCTTCCCAATTGGTGATGGAATTTGTAGGCAAAGAGTTAAACCAAACTTTTGCTTTGTTCCTCAAGGAAAAAGGGAAAATTCTTAAGTGAATGGCATCATCAGAGACTTCATTATATTTGAAGGTATCACATATCTCCAAGAAGTTGGCAATGTGTGCATTTGGATTTTCATTAGGCAATCCATTAAATTGAGCTCCTTGGATCATCTGCAAGGTTACTGGCTTGATCTCAAAATTGTTGGCAACAATGGCTAGTCTTCGTATTACTAGTTGAATTTCAATACATTTTGGCAATGCATAATCCCGCAGCGATAGCTGTGGATGATACTCGTTCACTTCCCTTGGATCAGTCATAATGGGTTGCGATTGACTTGAAACTGCTCTTCTCTCCCTTCTAATCCCTTGAAGCATATGTTCTATCTAAGAATTAAGAGCAATCAAATCACTACTTCTAGATCTTTGCATACACTTATGAAAGCTCTTGAAAAAGGAACAAAAACTGCATGAATAGCAAAGTTAAAATAAAAACTTCTAAACAAAATTAGAGTTATTTATTTTGATAATGGCAATACTACCATCACCGACAACGACGCCAAGAACTATTGTAGATTTCAAACACAAGTGCATGTATCTTTAAGAAGTAATAAAGTGTGAATAAAAGATCATTCCCATAAGGATGTAAAATTGCCAACTACTAACTATTCTAACTCTGAATCTAGTTTGAAAGATTGGAATGTGGTAACAAAGTTTAAATACAAGAGATCTAAACTAATGTACTTTGGCTTTGATGTAGATTTTGGATGGATAAAAGAGACAATGATTAGAACATCTAGGGGTTTCTGAATTCACTGGATTAATCCTATTTCATTTCATTAGTTTTAAACAATCAATGTTTGCTCTTATGCTGACAATGAGTTTCTCTTGATTAATTGCTATTCTTTCTCAAGTCATAACAACCTACCTCAATTAGTTAATTTCCTACATCTCTGTGAAAATCCCAACTAATCAAGATGCATTAAAATTAAGAAACTCATAATGTTGTATAAACTTCATGGATATCTATATCGCCATGATAATCTTATGGTGATTAATCATGGACTAATTTGATTATAGCTTCTCAGCCTCAAATTGAATCACAAATCATGCTGAAAGGGCTTGCATTCTTTCACAAGCATTAAAATCGGATTAAATACTCAACATAGATAATGAAAAAATAAAGAAATGTATTAAACATAATGAAATCAAATAATCATTATTTGGCTACATCGTTCCCCTAGATTAAATTGCTTTGCTCATAATGAAATCAAAGACAACAATACTCATTTTATTAAACATGATTAAGAAAGGAAATGACTAAAAAAGAATAAAGAAAAGTCAATGGATAAACTTCTCCACATAGTGTTCTCAGCTTCTTAGTTCTCTTGTCACCTTCTCTTCTCTTGCAAGAAGATCTCCCTTCTAATTTGTGTATTTGTCTCCCTTTTTTTTTTCTAGCCTCTAACCCTAGCCAAAAGGTCCCCAAAGATGTGGAAAAACTTGTTTTTATATAATCTCCATTGGGGTCTAGATTCATTGTGCAAGTCAAGCAAGATCCCAAAAAGTTGAAAAGCTGTCTCCAACATGGTGCCATGGCTCAGCTTTCTACTACCTTTGATAAACATGGTAACCTTGACCAGCACCGCAGCTCAGCTTCTTGCTACTCTGCCATGTCAACTTGCCTCGAATTGGAACCGTGACGCCATTTGTTGTTGGCCATGTTTTCACCCCTATTCTTCATCTTTTCTCTCCATGGTTAGCTCCACCTTGCTAATATCCTGTAAACGTACAAAAAATGTGTAAACATTTCATAAAATTCTCAAGAATTAACAAATGATAAGCTCAAATAATACGCAATAAAAGTGAACAAAATTCACTTATCAAAAATTCAGTGGTTACCATGGTTGAATTGGGATATTTTCACATAGTCAGTGTGGTTGTCAATAGACTCTTAGGCATTATCTTGGAGACATTAAAACCAACAAGTTGTTCCTTTATTGGCTTGAGGGCTTCATAAGGAATATTCATATTATAGAAAGACTCCTAAGTAAGAAGTTCAACAAAGGTACCCATGTTAACTAGTACTTAACCAACTTTGAAGTTATTAATGATTGCATCAACAATCACAATGTCATCACGTAGGAATTCATAATCGGAGAAGATGACTAAGTATCTTGTCCTTTGATGCTGACTTTCTAGTTGATCTTATAAACTTGTTTAGCATAAGAATTTCTCCCATTGGAGGTTTCTCCTCTAGTATTTATTCTTCCATATACCAATTTTTATCCTAGTCCAAATCTTCTAGACATATTGGTCATCAACCTCCTATTTGATTCTAGTTGTGTTGCTTCTATTCTTCTAGTTCCTATGTCAACATATTTACCTAAAAATTTATGTTGTTTGAGTAGCTTCTCAATGGCTTTTCTCAACAACTAACATTCCTCTATCCTATGTGCTCTGTCTTTATGATGGATGCAATACTTCTCCATATTCTTATGACTAGGTCAACCCATGATTTTTCCATGGGTAAGGAAAAAGTTCTCATCCTTTATTTCCATCAATATCTACTCCTTGGGCTTATTAAGGTGAATAACTTTCTCTCTAGACTTATCAAGGTTTTGTTATCTCCAATCTTCCTTGAGGTTGCAAAATCCTCCCAATTATTCCTGGGGGCATAAGTATTATTCTTTGTGTAACGCACGGTCTTTTAGAGGCACTACTAAGGTAGTAACAGGAGTACCCACAGCCAGAGTCTCCCTTGAAATTACCTTCTTAATCCTAAATAGAAGAATTATAAACACCCGTAAATGCCTAGAATCATAGTTGCACTGTAAAGGTAAGGTGAGGACAAGGCTTTTATATCCTTGCTAAAGTAATGACATGCAAGTTGATTCATTCATATTAGTTCTAAATTAAGTACACACATTAGTTATATATTATTTACAACATCGTAATCTACATAATACATATATAATACATTCCAAAATATAACAAAAGATAAGGAATTCTAAGCATCATGGTCTATCCCTCTCCTAAGCTTCAACCCCTCGTTGGGCTCTGCCTTCTTGCCTATCAGCTAAAAACATAATAAAATAGGGTGAGTCTAGGTAACTCAATAAGAAGGTATGAGAATAAATAATAACCGAAACAATGTATTTATAACAAAATTATCACACTTGCAAATGAAACTACCATCATGGAGCAAATACCAACAGTAACATAAAATCTTAGCTAAGAGCCCATTAAGATGTTATTCATATTTGATCAACTCTACTCATGCATGAATCATTATCAAGTCTTCCTCAGAACATCTATATAATTACCATAATTCTTAGTCATCTATTGTATTTAGCCTATTGCAAATCAGTACCATGCTCAGGAGGCTATCAATCAAGTGGGCTTAGCCACAACCCAAGTGGACATAGCCACAACCTAAGTGGACACAACCGCAAACCAAGTGGACTTAGCTTTTTCACAACTTTGGTGTGAACCGGTCCTTCCCTACAACCTGGCTACGATTGTTACGAGACCTATGACCATATGATCGTCAGTATGGCCTATGGTATTCTGCCTTCATTGCAACCTAGAGATTGCACATTCTCCATTCACACCTACTAAGTAATCAGAGGAGTCCCACACAATTGGCTAGCCTCTTTGTCATTATAGGAGGTATCACCAAACATCACTCATTCACTCATTCATGGGAGGAATCATGAATAACTAGGTAAGCCATCTCGATAGGTACTCAAATCCAAATTCACACAAAGATGGCATTGCAAAATAATCATACTACATAAGAACCCAATACGATTAGATGTCATTTTAACACTTTCGTGTTTTTACAATCAACACATAAGGTTTTAAACTTCCCAAGAAAGGTCTCTCATCAAACTACAAAATTGTCCTTTGTGTCTACTTAAATCCCCATGAATTTTCTCCTAGGATTATCCCAAACCTTTTAGGGAAAATTTCATCAAAGTTCTTAAACAAAACCATCATCAAAAGGGCAAAATTTTTCTTTTGCATGTACACTATTCCGGTGCCTTGGCATTTATTTTTCTGCCAACTATCACTTGCATCTTCACATGCTGACGCCGTGACATCAAATCTGCTATCCCCATTTTACACCCTGTTTTCTTCATTATTTATTGCCATGTTCATTCCATCTTTTGCTTCATTAATGTACATGTTAAAGTATCCTTTTTAAGTTTCAATTCACTTTATTTACATACACACAGCCACCCTCAATTGCCACATATGAGTTAAACATGGTATTCACATTCTTTGGAACACTTTATCCTTATAATTCATAAACAATGTCATGCATGATTACATTGACTCTTGAAATACATATCTGCTTAACAATGTCATCCATGATTACATTAACATCTGAAATACATATATACATATATTTAACAGTTTCTTTGCAATAATTTGAGAACCCTACATTCCTGAATTCCTCATATAGTATCATAACATCCATATTATGTAGTATGAAAAACTTTAATGAAAACCTAGTTCAATGCCCTAATCGCTTAATTATAATCTCCAAACATAATTTCATAATCATAAATAATTGAACCTTCTTACCTAGCCAATGCATCTTTCTTTCCCTTTAAGCCTTGTGTTTCCAAAATTTTCTTCACAATTTGGAAGTCATACACTCAAAATGTATGTCCCATCATCATTGAAGTGCATCAACTGCTTATTAATCATAGTTAACTTAGATCCTATCCTTAGGTCATAATGTTGTAATTACTAGGGTTTACTCAAATACTCAGTTCAATTCTTGATTAAGAGGCGATTACTAAGTCAATGCCAAGAGTTAATCCTATTGCGCCCTTCTAAGTATCATTTTATCAAATAATTCATACGCAACTTTCCAATTCCCCATTTTTGGTTACAGGAAGTATATGGATTCTTTTCCAAATTAAATCAATCCCTATTTTAACATCTGTAACACCCTTCTTAATGATCCATGATCTTTACACACAAGTCATGGCTCAATCTTATTTTTCCCAATTTCCAACCTAACAAAACCCTACTTTTGTACAAATCATGATTTATAAACCACTATTTTTCTGAAAGAAGTCATTTACCTATAAGTTTTCCTCCATCAATTGCAGAAAAACCTAATTGGGTTCACTTTTCCTAATTTTCCTTCTTTTCCAACCATTCAATTTGGTGAAACTAGGTGTTTTCCTAATGCCGGTTCATCACAGCACGCGTTGTCGTCAACTCTCTTAGCTTAAATTGTTGAAATCCGCTACCAAATTGGGTTTCTCAAGGGGTTGGTGTCATGCCCTGCTTTCTGAGGTGCAACTTATCACTTTACACTTTATTTCACTTCGAATTGCCCACTTTTAGGGTGGGGTGCTCGAGTTTCATTTCAGAACTCAACTATTTTCTTCAGAAAAAGAACAGAGTATCTCCTAATTTATTAGAGTTTAACCTATACAATTATTTATCTAATAAAATAAAATATTAACATAAATTCTAAAACACACACCCACACTCTCACAACCCAAGATCTGGGTTGAATCATGATGGCAATCTAATCCTTAAAATCCATTACAAAGTGATGATTATATCATTAAGACATGCCACTAAAAATAAATACCTCATTATCATAGGCCATTCAATGATACATCAAATAAAATCTCCTAACTACAATTATACAATCCAAATGAATTACAAATCCAAATTATTCTATCATAAGAATAATGTCTTCAAAGCAAGCTCTCCAGTCCCAAGCCTTAGTTGGAATTCTTTACCTGATCTATCAACTAAAAAACTAAAACAAGAAGGTGTGAGTATGAGAAACTCAGTAAGTAGGCATGTAATAACAAAATATAATCAATAATCCACATACATTATATTTAATTTTAACAACAGACTAAATTCATGCCCAATATTTCCATATCTCAAACATTGTCATTTCATCATTATTACAATTATCAAAAATAACAATTTACACATGATTCAATGGAATAATTCGTCCTTTTCAATAGACATCCATAAACAAGAAGAATGATCATACAACAGATATTAATAATCCAAACCAAGGGATATCCACTATCCCAACAAATCCAATGTATCAATCTCAAAACAGAAGGGATGTTCACAATCCCCAACCAAAACAACCATGCTCAAATAAAAACAAATGGGATTTTCATCCCTAATAGTATAATATAACTAATCAAAGAAGGGGGTGCCTACTTACCTCAAATTCTTAGCTCCAAACCATATCTCTCCAACTTTATGCCTTTTCATCATTTTCAAATTATTCTCTACAAGGTAAAATCTCAATCATTACAAACATAGCTAGAACTGCTTTCTTCCAAACCAATGAGTATGATTTATGACTAAACTCATCTTTCTCAATAGAGAATCTTCAATAATCTCCATATTTAACTATATGAAATTCAAATCCTTATACAACATAATTATTGTGCCATTAACCTCGATGATCAAAATAAATTAGCTATTTAAGTCCTTACCTCGCCCAATTTGTCACTTAAACACTTTATAGTCAAAATCCTTTTTAAGCCAAATTGTGTCTTTGTCCAAACTTCAGATTTTTCAATCCCAAACAGCCCAAACAAATCTCAAAATAGTTTAATTCATGTCTTAATCAATTTTATCCATAATTATTAATTATAAACTACTAAATTGGGGAAAATTACTGTTCACAGATTGGGTAGAAACCCTAGCAAGCCAAATCCATTGATTATCATGCCTAAATCACTATAATCAACCCATAAAATCATTTCCCCCATGCTTAATGCAACATAAACTATGTAATCTCACCCTAATTCCACTGTTCCCAATTTCTACAAACCCTAGTTTAGTAAAATCATAAATTTGGCTAAGGAAAAGTAACTTAGCACCAAATCCATGCATGACTGTTGCTCATGGGTAAGAATTCAAGGTTAAAACTCGAAGTAGCACCTTCCATTTGAAGAAAATCTGATTTGCTTCCATTGCCCGTTGTGTAAACATTGAAACCCAAGCTGAGAAACAGACCAACTTGATTACCCATCTAAATCAAGTTGTTTCCTAACAAATCAAGTAAGAAAATTGATTAAATGGGGTTTAGGAACATGGGAACGGCATTAGAAGACGAAATGGAATGGTGAAATGAAATTAAAATGGGTTTAGGGCTTTAAAATGTTGCATTTTTTGGTTCTCCGGCGTGCCACAGAGTTAGTGTTGTGACATAGAAAACCTATACTGTAACATAGACTTTGCTGCTTGGTCAGTGTCATGACATAGAAAACCTGTGTTGCAACACTGAATTCCTGTGTTGTGACATTGAATTACTCTGTCACTACATTAACTTGCTATCCCAATACACTTTTAGAAATTTGAGCATAACTTTGACATATAATGTCCAAATGACTTGAATTTTGAGGAATTGGAAAGATAACTTCAAGGGATAAAAATTTTATGTTAACAACTTTTCAAAAATAAGCCCCCAAATATGTCAACAATTTCTATAAAGTTGACCCATAACATTCATCTAGTTATTTTTCAGTCATTTGGAACAGCTTCAGTACATTGGTCATAACTTTTGTATATGATATCAGAATTGAGTAATTTTTCTTCCATTGGATAGATAATTTCATGATATACAAATTTAATGTTAAATCCTCTTTCAAATTAGTCCATTATCTATGTCCAAATTCAATCATAATGAACCCTCTTTCCAAATTTAGCTTTTTCACTTATGAAAAATCACCATAGTCCCCATTTTACATAAAACACTTCAAATTTCCCAATAATCACTTCCAACACATCACATATATAAAATAAGACTTGTATATGCTATTTACCACTTTATTTGAAGTCAATTTCTAAAAATCACTCAGTTAGTTGTTTTTAACCAAATTTTCTATCATAAGTAACTCCATATGCTATTTTATCCCAAGTTATATCCAAAATTCAAGCTAATGTATCACACACATTATAATACACATAATGAATAGTTTAGGAACTCAAATACATGCTTTTGCTCAAGTTCATCTATTGAGTTCTTTTCACATAACCTTCAACATAATAGTTCAAAATTCCAAAATTATCTCAAAATTTTGATTCAATATCTCATACACATCACATTATACACAATAATCATGCTACATTAGCCAGTCAAGTCATATACATGACATCACTCAAAATCGTTACTTAAGTTCTCTTTCACTCAAAACTACTAATGAAGTCATTCTCTTTTTTAAATTCAGTTTCCCATAACAAATTTCTTTATAAAACACTATACATTACTTCAATTTCTCACTTTACTGAATTGCAAAGAATTTCTCCCAAATTTCAACACCACATATGTTACAGTTGGGATGTGGGAAGGCTTGGAAGCAATGAAATGGGCTGGAAATGGCTAATGGAGCATTTTAAGCTCCACCTCTCTATGGTGCTCTAGTGGCGCATAGAGAGATGCATATGTAGTCCACCTGCCATGCTTTCTGCTCCATTTTATAACTATAATCCTTCTTATACATCATAATACTAGTTCATTATTCATGCCCATCATGATTTTTTTGTTTCTAACTCCCAAATATCATACATATAATGTCAATCTCTGGCTATAATACAAGTCTGCTTGTAGCAAAATTTTTAGGCTTCACATTCTACCCCCTTATGAAAAGTTTCAACCTGAAAACTTAACTAAACAAGTAGGGGTATTTCATTCTCATTGCTTCTTCTAGTTCCTAGGTTGCTTCGTCCTCTGGATGATGTCCCCACTACACTTTATTAGACGAATAGCCTTATTTCTCAACTGTTTCTCCTTATTCTCCAATATTTGAATTGGCTGCTCCATGCATTATAGGTTCCTTTTAATTTGGATTTCTTTTGGTACTAATTTGTGAGATGGATCCAGTTCATATTTCCATAGTGAAGTTACATGGAAAACTTTATGAATTCCACTTTACAGTGGTGGCAATGAAATGCGATATGCCATTTTACCAATCTGATTCAAGATTTCATAAGTACTGAATACCTTGGGCTCACTTTGCCTTTGGTGCCAAACCACATTACACCCTTCATTGGACATGCCTTTAGAAAAACTTTATCTCCCACCTAAAATTCCATGTCACATCTCCATACATTTGCATAAGTCTTCTAGCATGACTAAGCAATATAGATCTTTTTACTTAATTTGAGCCACCTTCTCAACTGTATTTGCAATCATCTATGGTTCTACTAGGGTGGTCTCACCAATTTCAGTGCAGTATAGGGGTGACCTACATTTGTGCCTATATAACACTTCAAAAGGAGCCATCTAGATGCTAGAGTGATAACTATTATTTTAAGAAAATTCAATAAGTGATAAATATTAGTTTCATGATTTACCCCATTCAAGGACACATGCTCTAAGCATGTCCTCTGATTGTTGGATTATTTACTCTGTCAGCCAATCAATTTGGGGGTGATATGTACTACTGAAGTCTAGCCGTATTCCCATAGCCTTATGCAATGCTTTCTTGAACTTAGAAGTGAACACTAAGCCTCTATCTGAAATGATCACTTTAGGCACACTATGTAACTGCACAATCTCTTTCTGATAAATCTACGCATCTGTTTTAGCAAAAAAAGTAGTCTTGACTAGTAATCCGATGACAAAATCCTATCCATTTCCACTTAGGGATTTCAATCGCTGCAATAATCCATGTGGCTGTTGGTGTTCTGCCTTCACTCTCTGGCATACTAAACATTTATCCACAAATCTAGCAATAACCTTCTTCATATCGTTCCACCAGTATTGAGACTTTAAATCATAATATGTTTTATTTCCACTAGGATGGATGGTATATGGAGAATAATCTCCTTCCTCTAGCACTTTCTGCATTACTGCAGGTCCCTTAGGAAGCACCAATCAATTCTTGTACCTCATAAGATGGTCAGTAACAATAAACAAGTCTAGCAGCTCATTTTGTTGTACTCGTAACTTTAATTTCTAGAATTCTTCTTCTGATGACCCTTCTTGAGCTGCTTGAATCTCATCTACTAAGGTAGGGCAAATGCTCAATTGACATATTTGAGCAACTATTCCCTTCATTCCAACCTACACATCTAGTTTCTTCAATTCATCATATAACTCTGTCTTCTATGTAAGCATGTAGGCTAAACTAGTCTTAGGGCCTGTTTGGCCTGGCGGTGGCTTTTAAGCACTTACAGGAAGCGCGTTTGCACGTAGAGCTTTTGGG